>PVLC010001503.1:0-39971 GCA_004027655.1 Graphiurus murinus | reverse complement strand
GCTTAAAGAACAAATAAAACATTGTAAAGTGTTATACAACTGGCAGGAGGAGGTGTTGTTCTTCAGAATATCAAACATAGTCTTATTCTAGGGATGAACTCCTCCCTCCCTGTAGTAATCCCTTCCATAGAAGTCTGCCTCTGAATCCTTCTTAGACTGCTTGCCTAGTATGTTTGTGGTTGAACATGGCTATAACTCACTCCCTGAGAAGGGAGAAATAAGGTGTGCCTCAGAGGCTTCTGAGCCAGTACAGCTCCAGGTGAAAGCTGTGTCTGAAACAAGGGACACTTTCTTTTTGTTTAACCTGAGCCGCTACTTCAGTCCTTGACATATATACTCACAGTCTCTGCAATAAGCAAGGCATATGAGTGTCACTAATCCCAGATCATTCGTCTTTCCAACTTCAGTAGTCTTCAACTACTAAAGAATTTACTTAGCCATGACAAATAGGTAACTGCATGCTTGTGTGTTCAGGATTGGGGAGGGTGTGGCTGAGTTCTGAGTGATTAAATTGCCTTTGGGCCAGGCAGTGATGCATTTTAATAACACTGCAAAGTTATGGGAGCTGTTTTTGCATTTAAGGAATTCTGCACTTTATATTTTATGTATTATAGAAAAGGTCATATTAGTTTGATATAGACAAAAAACAAAACAAAACAAAACCCCTGACATTATCTAGTTCAGTGGATCCTGCAAATCAAATACCCTCTTTAAATAGGAACTGAAGATGAGTGCTAGCCGGGTTGGTGGCACTCACCTGTAATACCAGTATTTGGGAGGCTGAGACAGGAAACTCACAGGTTCAAGGCCAGCCTCTGCAATTTAGCAAGGTTCTCAGAAATCTAGTAAGACCCTATTTCAAAATAAAAAATAAAATAGGGTTGGGGGCATAGCTTGGAGGTAGAATGCCCCTAGGTTAAATCCCCAGTGCCATGCACACACAAAAAAAATACTGCTAATTTTGTATTAAATAATTTATATAAGCCAAACTTATATGAAGTAAGCAGAACCATGTTCAAATGCAATAACTGAGTCTTTGGAAAGCCTATATTTGAGTTGAGGGGGTGTTTATAGTGGTCCTTGTCAGGTTCTTGAGGATTTCTGGGTGAAAGATTTTTTAGGGAATCTGATAACTAAATCTTTCCTTCAGAACACACACACACACACACACACACACACACACACACACACACACACACACACAAAACCAGGTATATGATTTAAGGGAAGGCCTTTGGGTGGATTCCCTCCTTTCAGCAAGATCTACCTAATCAACACTTCCTGAACAGGCCCCCCTACATTACTACTTTTTTTCCTTAGCCATCAATGCCCACTAGCACCCCAGAACTACAGTGAAAACAAGATTCTACCTTGTCAATACCTTGGATTCAGTTTGTAAGACAGTACCATGGTTTTAAGGGGTTGGGAAGGCAGGGATGTATTTGTATTTTCACCTGCAGCTCTTTGTGGGCAGTGACAATACATGTGTGCATCATAAATTTCTATCATTGAGGAGCAGAGTCTCAGGCATTAGGCTCTTTAACTCCAAATACAAACCAATGCTTCAGATTTTGACCTCTTAAATACTACTACTGTGATCCAAGTGGAATTCATGTCCTTCTGCATCACTATTTTCATTTTTAAAGAGTTGCAGTAGATAAAAGTATCATCATGATAAATTTTCCTTTTTTTCTTAAGATACATGAAAGTATCTTACCTTGAATAAATGGAAAAATCTTCTTCTGAGAGGCCATCTGAGAGGTTAATTCCATATACCTCTTTCATAGGTTGGACCACATTCTGGGGTTTAAAAAAAGTTAAAAGTTAGGGTTTTTAGACATTCAGCCTATTAATAATTTCCAAAGATGAAGAATATGAGCTTGGGAATATTCTCACAAAAATAATCATGAGGTTTCTTCAATCTGTTCATTAAAATTCTCAGTTAATTTTTTAAAAAAAATCTGATTTCCATTTCCCACTAAAAATAGTTTAGGGTTAAAAAACTACTAAATAATTATGAATTGCTTTTGTATAATGCAGGCATTGGCAAACTGTTTCTATAAAAGGCCAAATGGTAAATATTTTAGGCTCTCTGGGTTATATCTCTGTTGCAAATATCCCACTCTGATGGTATAGTACAAGTGCAGCCATATATAATATGTAAAAACGCAAGTGTGGCTGAGTTCCAATAAAACTTTATTTACAAATACAAGCAGCAGGCTAGATTTGGCCAATCAATCATAGTTTGCCAACTCCTTGAATAATAGATTCAATCCCTTTATTATCACATTTTATTTGCCTTTTCTGTCTTGAAATGACTTTTAACTATTTTTGCAAATCAAATTTCCTCAAAGCTAGATCTGTTTCATTGTTGTTTGCTTCCATTTATTTTCCTGTAAAATATTAGCAATATTGAATTGAACAGGATGAACAGGATGAATTTCCCACTGGGGTTACTCAAAGACTGTGAGGGTCAGGTCCATCCCCTGCATCCTAACAATGTGCTGAGAGAGAATAAATGGACCTCAAGTGGATGGGCTGTTCAAAGAGGGACAAGATTCTCACAAAACTTCTGAAGTGGTAAAAATAATTCACTATTAGATAGGGGAGCAAGAACACCCACTTTACTTCAAAATGAAACCATTTTCACGGTCTATGCTAAATGTATTCATCCTATGGAGTGCCTTCAGCACCATGCATTAACATGATGTAAGTGAGATAACATGGCATTTTCTTGCTCTCAGCCTTTTAATTGAAAGCAAGATTTTAAAGATCATCCTCCAGAGCCTCAGGCTGGATCATGCCAGCTTCTCTCCCCTGCACCTCAGCCACTTTGGCACTGTCTCCAGTGTCGGTCATCTTCACGGGGGTGGAGCGCTGAGACACAGAGCCCTCCTCTTCACGGTCGGTCCCAGAGTCATCCTCAGAGCTGCTGGACACAGCCTCCTCGCTGGGGGGTGGCGGGGCGCTGGCCGCTGTTTTCCGCTGTAATACAGCTTCTTCTCTATTGCTTTTGTTTCTTTAAAAAGATGAAGATAGCTATGAGGCATTTGTTAACTGAACCTTCAACATTCACTTTGTATCACTCCATCTAAGGCCTATGTCCTAGTGAAACAAGAAAATGACAGTGAGAAACTAGTTTCTGGATTCAGGTTCTGCTTATGGGAAAGTGTAATATGTTTTCAGGTATATGTAATAATCTTACATGTATTTAAGCCCTATTATAAATTCAAAAAATAAACCAAAGTGCACTTGCCGAGTATAGAGAAGTCTTCTCACCAATTAGCTACTGTGGCTTCCTTTAGACCAGAATCAATATTTTCAAAATTTATGGTACAATAATAGAAGATTGTATGTTTGAGATATTAACAAAATTACCTATAATTTGTAAAGGCTTCAAGGTCCAGAGCCCAATCCATAATTATTTCCCTCACTCCTATGAATTTTTATTAATCATTACATACAAAATAAACAACTGATGAACATAAATTAAATTTTAAAATTTATTGTGTTATTAGTAAGTACATTTTCTGAATATTCCAACTAATTGTAGAAAACAGATGAAAGAAATAAACAAAAAAATCTTCACATTTATAAAAATATTTACTCTTATTTTTAGTGCCAAATTTGAGAGTAGTAAAATATTGTGAACTTTTTTAAATTCAGAAAGTGAATTATAGTAATAGTAACTATTTATAGTAATAGTTCTGGCTTTTATAAAAATGTTTAATATTTTACCCTTACTTTAAAAAAATTTTTATAAAGGACTAAAAATACCTCAATACTCTGAAATATCCTAAGAAAGGAAAAGGCTATATTATTTGACCATGGGTTAGATACTATAGAAAACAAATTAGTGTCTGACCTTCTGCAACTAAGAATTAAATTTGATAGAATTTCTGTGCTACACACTAATACAGCTGATCATTTACTTATTTGTCATGGGAACTTCTTAAATTCTAAGCTTCTGAGGACTTTCTTTTTTTAAAATTCCCCTTATAATCTGGCCCAGGCTTAACATGAATCTACTTAAAAACTATATATTTAAGCCAAAGAAATGGTGTATCTGGAAAAATTAGCATATATCCCATTGTATAAATTATGTAAGTAGAATTCAATTAAGACCGAATACACATTCCCAAATACCATCAAGATTGTATATCTACAGGGTTAGTCTGGCCAGGGTTCCTGGTCAGGGTGTAGGAGAAATCTTATCATGGTGGCTAGGCAGGTCAGTAGAGATTCTCATATCCAAACACAACACATTTCACTACAGTCTCCAAGCATGAAGGTGCAAACATTGCATGTCTTATTCATATTATCAGATATAATAAAATAAGTCTCCCCAAATAACGTTATGGTATAGTTGCTTTTATGTTCCTCATCATATTTATTTTTGTTAGATGCCAACAAAAATAAATATGATGAGTGCAAGCTATGTTGAGAAACAAAGAGTGTTTTATAGGACATAAAATACCTCATTTGTTACCTATCTTTATGTCGTCTATTATATTCCTAATTTAAAATCATAAAATGCCCCATGTTGCTGAAATTCCCAGAAATTCTACTTTCTATATTGAACATTTTAATGATCCCAGTGCTATAAATGAACTACCTGTATAGATGCAAAAAATGGACTGTGCCCCAATCTATGTGACTTGAAGTTATTAGTTTTTAGTGGAAATATGATTGCAAGTGCTACTATTTTACATGAATCTTTAAAATTTCATTCTATATGCAAATCTTACCCCAATACTGATTTTCCAGTTTCATCTGGTTTCCGCACAGTAAATGGACTTGGATCAATGCCAAGAGTCTTTGGCATGAAGTCACTAGAAAAAAGATGGTAAAAAGCAATGTATCAGATGAATCACTGTCCATCCAGATGATATTGGCATCCATCTCTATTCCCACTCATAATATTCTATCATTAAGGTTAACTTCAGATATATACATATTCTGAGCCAAATGTTCAAAGGAGCTTCAGGTGATCAACGTCATAAAAACCCCATGAACTAACAGCACTAGATAACTTCAATGTTCTGTCTTCACTGTGAAATCTCTATGATTGTGAAGACCAACTGTTTTGAATGTAAGGTTTGTTTATTGGAACAGAGTTGATATCTGAGCTCTGGCTAAGATGCATACCATCTGGTTACATATCATAATTAGTTCTCAGGTAAAATTAAACTCATAAAAACCAACAGCAAAACACTAGTTTACAGACAGTGTTTTTAAACTATACTACCAAAGGAGGTTTACAGACAGTGTTTTTAAACTATACTACCAAAGGAGGTTGGCATAATGATCAAAACACAGTGGTATGAATTGAAATATCAACATCTACCTCATTAGGTTGAGGTTGATTCATTAAAACACTGTTGGAGCACTTTACATAGAAACTGTTTTAATTTACCACTGACTGAGATAAGCTGGGGCTTCTTCATTATGCAAGGGCAACCTTACTGTCACCACAGAAACCAGACAAATTTCTTCAAGAGAGGCCAATAAGGTAACTCTTCCATGAGTTAAACTAGGACTCGTGGTTTCTGGCAAGAATACTGCTCCCATCATGTGCCTGAATGCTACATTTTTTTGAAGGAAAAGAAGGTGATCTTGAGTCTGCCTCAAAATGTTTAACAGTTTGAAAATGTTTTAACACTAATCAGTTTTTTCTTTCATTTTGAACATATCCAGTTATTCTTCATCATTTGCAGATTCTGTACTTTTGAATTTGCTTACTCACTAGAATTTATTTGTAACCTCAAACCAACCCTTGTAGTGTTTTTCCATCATTGCCAAACATGTGAATGCAGAGCAATGAAAATCTTGCATCACCCAATGGTCAAACCCCCAGCTAAGGTTGAAGAAGGTGTGCTCTGCCTTTTTATTTTTGCTCTCATACTGCAAATAAGGGTCTCTTTAACCATCTTCTTATGCTGCTTTTTCACATTATGGTATGTATGCTTTCTGTTGGTAACCTTGTTGTTAAAATGGTTCCCAGGTACAGTGCTAAGCACAAGTGTTCTATGCACAAGAAAGCTGTGATGTGCCTTGCGGAGAAAATATGTGTGATAAATGAGCTCCATCCCTGCAATGCTGTTGGCTGTGAGTGCAATGTCAATGTCCAACAATATATATTAAATAAAGGGTTTTAAAAAGAAACACATACAAAACTAGTTTATTGGTTGATGAAAATATTGAGTTTAGAGGCACACAGGAACCTCAATGGTTCAGTAGTCACTAATTCAGTGGCTTTATAGAAAGTAACTACCACAAAAAAACTTAACGATACATCTCTGTAAATACATATGTACAATGTCATTTATCCTTTGTTGAGTTGAAAAATTCTAGAAGTGACAAAGATCTTAGAGTTAAACTGCTAAACTTTAATAGTTTAATTGAAAAAAATCAAGCTAATAAAAATTCAAATTTTTCCTTATCATTTGAATTTAAAGTGAATTTCTATATAAGTTTATACATTTACTATACAATGTTTAAAGCTTATTTAAGTCACATTTGAAGAAAATGCAGAATACAAAAATGTAAACTTTAGTACAAAATACAGTCAAAAAGTGATATGCTTTGCCCACTTTTCCAATTCTGGTCCTACCATTTTTCCTAAAGGGTCTCACCTAATTCCAAAAGAGACATAGGAAAATTTATGTCTGAAGGTGACAGACTAGGATGTAAAGAATCTGGAAGCCACATCACATGAGTTATAGAGGAACAAATGAAGGATTATTTACCTTGAGAAGAAAAATATTGCTTCCTCAAATACCTAGAGGGTTGTCTACAGAATGGGAGCTAGTCTTGTACTAATAAAAACTGTAATATAATAGCTACCATTTATTAACCACCTACCTGTGCCAGATACTACATTAGACATTGGGCGTTTGGTGTGTGTGTGTGTGTGTGTGTGTGTGTGTGTGTGTCTATGAGACAAAGAAAGAGAGAGAATATATGTATGTGTGAGGGAGAAAGAAAAAGTAGGAAAATAATGCTCATATAAGTTAGATAACTTTCTGAAGGTCACACAGTTAGGCAATGGCTGATCTAAGATGCAATCCTAGCCTTTCTATTACCAAAGATAATGCCTTTTCCACTAATATACGTTAGCTCTCAATTTCTACATTCAGTGAAAAAAATTTGAGTTTATTCCAAATGGCAAACTAATGGCAGGCAGATTTGTATTCATCAAAAGAGAGAAATTAATTTTAGCTGGCTAATGAGAAGGGGCTGTGTCTTGAAGTAGCAGGTTCCCCATCATAGAAAGTATTCAAACAGACTGAATACCTGCTGTTAAGCAGGTTTGCAGAATGGATATCTGGTAAAGTAAGACATAGCCATAGGAACTAGGAAAACTACAGTTCTGGGTACTCACAACATACCGTGCTGAACTGGTCATGGCCAAGCAAAAGGTATCATCAAAACTACTCAATTCATACGGTCGAAAGAACTCGTTGTGGATGTCAATCTCCTCCTCATATCTGTGAAATTTCTTCACTATCAACTTCTTTAAGTTTGCAGCACAGATAACTAGGAGAGATACTGCCTGTTACATGAAAAGTCTTAAGATTCTATCCAGCAGACATTTATATAACATCAACTGAGCTCACAGAGAGCACTGTGGTAAATTCTGTGGTGGACAACAGTGAACACGGCTACCTCGGCTCCCATTCTTGGCACTTATACACTTGGAAAAAGGATAAGACATGCGCACAGAAAATACAATTCAAAGCTGTGTGTGACCAGCTCTATGGTAGATTCAGGGCAGTAGCAGGGAGTTATTTTAGAAATAAAATTACTCAGCCCTTTAAATTTCCTTTACTCTTTAATATTCCCTGCAGTCTAGTCAAAACAAACAACAATAACAAAAAAAAGTGCTGCTATTTTACTAAATTTTTCTTTATATTCAAATTCCATCAATGGCCACTGCCAAAGTCCTTTCCTTTCTACCAGAACAATCAAACCTTACCAATATGAATTATGATTTTTTGCCCAGAGTTTCAAGTTACAAATACTTCAAAATGAATAATTTATTACTAAAAATCCTTCCTTTTTTTTTTTTTTTTTTTGCGGTACTGGGGATTGAACTCAGTGGCTTTCTACCTTCGAGCTATACCCTCAGCCCTATTTTTTATTCTTTATTTTGAAACAGGGTCTCCCTAAGTTGCAGAGGGCCTCATTAGGTAGCTGAAGCTGGCCATAAAATCAGATCCTCTGGTCTCAGCCTCCCAAATGCTAGGATTACAAGCGTGTGCCACCACGCCTGGCTCTAAAAATTCTTCCTAATCTTCTATGAACTTCCGTACCCAAAATTAGGATGGTAGATCATGACTACGTGGAGTCTTCAACTGGAGTGTCCCAGGCTGACTGCAGACCTTACTAGGTACCTTTCATAAATGAGAAGCCTGCCTTTCTCAAGGTCAGGGGAATTAGAAGTACAGCCAGGATTAAACTTAGTCTAAAATAGGGCAATTATTTAAATTTGGTGTTACCATTCTAATGTATAATACATTTGTTTGAAGGTATGCCTTTAACATAATTGTTTTTCTGCCTCTCTGACAAATTAATCTAAATGTGACTAAATGAACTTTTATACAAATATCAGTACTGTTTTTTTGTTTGTTTTTTGCGGTACTGGGGATTGAACTCAGAGGCATTCTACCCCCAAGCTACACCCCCAGCCCTATTTTTTATTCTTTATTTTGAAATAGGGTCTCACTAAGTTGTGGAATGCCTCACTAGGTAGCTGAGGCTGGCCACGAACCCGGATCCTCCGATCTCAGCCTCCCAAATGCTGGGATTACAAGTGTGCGCCACCACGCCCAGCTATCAGTATCGTTTTCACTGTTTAAACATAAGAAAAAGCCAGGCATGGTGGTGCACACTTGTAATTCTAGTACTTGGGAGGCTGAGACAGGAGGATCTGGGTTCGCAGCCAGCCTCAGCTACTTAGTGAGGCCTTCAGCAACTTAGTGAGACCCTGTTTCAAAAATAAAGAATAAAAAATGGGGCCTTGGGTGTAGCTTGGAGGTAGAATGCTCCTGGGGATAATCCTTAGTACTGCAAAAATAAATAAATAAATAAATTAATTAATTAAATAAACATAATAAAAAAGTTTAATTTCTCCTTGCAAATAGGTGCTTGCTTCTTCTCTATTTCCCCAAAATATGCAGAAATATAATTAGCATTAGTTTAAAATGATGAATCACTATGTTATATTGACTAATTTTTTTTTTTTTTTTTTTAGCGGTACTAGGGATTGAACTCAGGGGCATTCTACCTCTGAGCTACACCCCCAGCCCTATTTTTTTATTCTTTATTTTAAAACAGGGTCTCCCTAAGTTTCAGAGAGCCTCTCTAAGTAGCTGAGGCTGGCTGCAAACCCGGATCCTCCGGTCTCAGCCTCCCAAGTACTGGGATTATAAGCATGAGCCACTATGTTGACTAAATATTTGAGAGACGTAACTAATAAGTGGTAGACACAATACAAGGTATGGGCCTACTTAGATAAAAGTAAGAATAATGTAATCTCTGCACTTTAAGAAGCTGAGAGATGTTACCATCCCCTATCTATTAAAATAGCACCAGGATACTAAATAACCATTAATTTATTTCTAATAAAATATTATGTGCAAAGAAAGGATTTGATGCTTTAAGTTTATTTTGATATGACTCCAAAATATGTTAGCATAAAAACTGAAAGAAAACCAGTCACCTACCTTCATCATAAGGTAACGGTAAATGCTTTATTACCTCTGGTGTCCACCAGTAAGTGTAACTATAAAATTCAAAAGACAAAAAAACAGAAAAGGGTAAGATGGACCAAATGGAAATGTTGGTTTTCTAAAACTTATCAGATAAAAGGAGTTAAATGGTTTATGGTAAGATGTTGTCTCCTCTTTCAAAGTTATTATTTTTCTTTTTAAAAAACCTGTCTGCAAAGCTTTTGATGAATTAGGTCTTCAATATGTTAAATACCTTCCCAACCTCTATCTTGTTTCAGCTTCAGCATGGACTTACAAAAAAATGCTATGAATATATACCTGAAGAGCAAGATGCTCTCATATTATTTACTTTCAGTTTAAAAACAACAACAAACAAACAAACATGTAGTAAGCCAACTCACTCACTCTTCCCAAGGACTATGCCACCAGATGAACAATGGAATCTTGACCCAAGTTCTAATCAGATGGACTGGCCTGTAGCTATCTGAGAATTAGATTACATTTTCTACTCTGCTACATATGTACACCTCTGTTAATTTAAACATTGAGCAAAATCATTAAGAAGTGAGTTAATCCTCATGAACAAGTTCTCTTAGAAAATAATATAGGCATTGTTAATCTTTAAGTGTAAATATTCAATACTTGATCACATAGGCCAGTCAGAGTAAAGGTTGGGGATTTCAACTGTGTGGATTTCTGCTAGAAGATTCATCTGCTTAAGCAGATAATTTGAAAGAATCCTTAACTGCCTTTTCTCTGAACTCTGAATTTAATTTCAAATCAAACTCTGATCAAATGAATATTTAGGGGAAAATATTTGATATGAATATTTCATGTCAAAGTTCATGAGAGCCAGAGAAATAGTCTGAAATAGTATAACAAAATACTCGCACACATGCCAAATTTCCAAAGTTTAAATAAATTTTTAAAAAGCCTATGGCCAAAAATTCTAAAAAGAGAATCTAATATAAATGAAAGGCTTCTTCAAAATAAAATGCTGAAGTTACAATCTTGAATAGTCCCAATTATGAAGAAATGGAGGAGATTCCAAATGAAACTGGCAACACAGGGACTCTTCTAGAGATGACAAGCAGAATCTATACAAAGAGTAATGAAAAAAAGGAACAGAAAGCTTAATGAACCGTGAGGCAGGGACAGTACTATGATAATAGGAAAAGCTTCCATAGTTGTGTTTTAGACTGAGGTTATACTTGTCAAAATCCATTGTGCAAATGAATCATTTACTCAGTGGAAGAACACCTGCACCAGGACAGACAGCTGCTTTGGGGCCAGGGATCACAGAATGGAAGACTGTACGTTGGTGCTACTTCTTCCTTTGCATACAATACTCAATAGGATAGTTTCTTTTCTCTTTTTCAGTGTATAATGTTAAGAATGTTGACTTCATTAGATTGCTTAGATACATAAGGAGAATTTTAAATGACTGTCTCTCCCCCACCCTGTGGTACTGGGAATTGAACCTAGGGGCATTCTACCTCTGAGCTACACCCCCAGCCCTATTTTTTAAAAATTTTTATTTTGAAACAGGGTCTCACTAGGTTAATGAGTCTTATTATTGCTAAGGCTGTTCCTGAAACTGCAATCCTCCTGTTTCATCCTCTCAAGTACTAGGATTATAGGTGTGTGCCACCATACCCAGCTAAATGACTATCTTTTTTTTTTTTTTTTTTTTTTTTTTTTTTTTTTTTTTTTTTTTTTTTTTTTTTTTTTTTTTTTTTTTTGCGGTACTGAGGATTGAACTCAGGGGCATTCTACCTCCGAGCTATACCCCCAGCCCTATTTTTTATTCTTTATTTTGAAACCAAGTCTCACTAAGTTTCGGAGTGCCTCACTAGGTAGCCGAGGCTGGCCGCGAACCCGGATCCTCTGGTCTCAGCCTCCCGAATGCTGGGATTACAAGCGTGCGCCACCACGCCCGGCTAAATGACTATCTTTAATTCCCCTAGCTAATCTGGGAGACTTCTGGAACAACATATAAGATATGAGCAAAATAATCAATATTTGTGATTTATGAACAAGATAGAGAAATATGGGCAGATCAATTGTATATTTAGGTAGATATATAGCTGTTTAAAGAATCCCAACCCCAAAGCATCAAACAATGTTAAGTGAAAGGAGTTATCTGGTAGTACACCACAGGGTTCTTTCATCTACCCAATTCTCTTCAACATTTTTACATTCTGGACTTGGATTGGGATCAAGATGGTCAGCTGATTAAATCTGAAGAAATTAAAAAGTTAGGAATATTTGCTAATAAAAAGGATGCACATTTAGATATTTTTGGAAGCAGGTAAAGCTAACATAAGCATATTAAGAATGGTGTGGATATGGCATGGCAGCGAGATATGTTAAAAAAGACTTGGGGGTTCTAAGGAACAGAGAGCTCAGAAAACACTGTGATGGCAATGCTAAAAACAGCTGGTGTGAGCTTATTTTAATGACAAAAACAGAGTATCTAAGACACAGGGAGTGGTGGTGCTAGTGGTCCCACAATAACTGGCAAAAATCAGATGAAATTTTGATCACTGTTGGACACAGGTCTGTGCACCACAGTTTAAAAAGAACATTGACACTGACTAGAATACATATAGAGGACCATCTTCCAAATGCTGGAGGGACTTGAAATCACACCATGTAAGCAAGAGCTAAGGAAATAGGAGTTATTTGGCTGGGAGAAGACATTTTGAGAATGTATGCACTCATTTTCACTTGTTTAAAAGACTATCAAGTAGATGAGGAAACTGCATTCTGAATGTTTCAGTGGGCAGAACTAGGTAGAATTAGTAGGTAAGATTACAAGGAAGGTCTTAGCATAATGCAAGAACTATGCAAGTAAACATCTAAAACAACTGCCTCCCCAATGGGCACATCCCAGCTGACAGACCGAGTGTTGTCACACAGAGTCAGATGATCTCTGGCTGGGAAGACAGCGAGGGAACTCATGTATCAGAAAATAAGAAGGGCCAGAAAATCTCCCAACTCCAAAAACAAATTAAGTAACTAATGTTTAATATCTAAAAATAGGTTGGTGGTATTATAAACACTTACATGGTATCTTAGTATATGATAATATTTGCAAAATTTAGAACAAAGTTTCAATGAATGGTTTTGGCAGATCAATAAATCTGGGTATCACAGTTTAAAAAGAACATCGACAGGAGTGGAAGATGGTGGTAAAGTAAGATCCTAAGGCAAGCTTGTCTCTAACTGTGGGAGCTCCAAATTGAGCAGCATCCCACATTCCAGACTACCTTCATGGGAGGTGGGAACTAAAGACAGAGAAACTCAAGAATATCTACAAGGATACTTTTAAACACCAAGGCTGAAAAAGGAAAAAGAAGTAATAAATCCCTGAACTAGTGGAGATACAAGAACAATAGCCTGCACCCCCAACCAGTGGGAACTTTGGAAAACCCCCAAAAGTCTCATATCCAGCAACCTGAGACTTACTCCACAGACAAGAGGACACTAGCCACAGAATTATACAGCCTTTTGGCAGCACCAGACCAAAAAAAAAAAAATGATCAAATCTACCACCCCGTCCCTCCCTACCTCCCCAGACCCACTGCATGCCTGGCAGCCAAGGTGAGTGGGCGATCCACAGGGAAGTGAGTGCTGACCTTGCACCATGGGTAACTGAAAAGAGACCATAAAAAGAGAAGGTGGAATATACACAGACCTTAGCTGCACGCCACACATGAAATTCTGAGGAAAACATGGGGCTTAGAAGTCGCAGAACAGCCCAGTCTTTTCTGTGGAAAGCATGGACTCCTGTACTTGCTGTGGGGTTGACCCTGCACCTAGCACCCGGTGCTCAGCACCCATGCAGACAGAGGAAACACACTGGCCCAGGGTCTCACTAGAGGCACTAGCACTGGAGTTGCAGACTGACTTCATTTTTACAGGTTTCTGCGCAAGTGGCAATGCTTGAAATGTGCTTGGGGACCTAGAGTAATAAGTGGACCTAAAACAGTTGAAAACATCCGAAGAGACAAAGCAGGTCATTTTTTACTGGTAAAAGACACAATCCAACAAGAGGATATAACAACAGTCAACATTTATGGTTTAAACATAGGTGGACCCACTTTTTATAAAACAAACTTTGTGACATTAAGTCAAACATAGATCCCAACACAATAATACTGGGGGCTTCAACACTCCTCTCATACCACTAGACCAATCTTCAAGACAAAAAATCAGCAAAGATGCCTTAGATCTAAAGAACCATAAACCAAATGAACCTACTAGACACATATAGAATATTCCATCCATCTACAGCTGAATAAAACATTCTTTTCAGCTGCTCACAGAAACTTCTCCAAAATAGACCATTTCATTGGCCACAAAACAAGCACTAGCAAATTAAAAAAATGTGACATAATTCCCTGCATCTTTTCAGACCATAATGGAATAATATTAGAAATCAACAATAAGAAGACCCAGAGAAATTTCATAAATATGTGGAGACTAAATATCACACTGCTGAATGAGAAATGGTCATAGAAGAAATAAGAGGAGAAATTTAAAAAATTTTAGAAATAAATGAAGATAGAGACACAATATATCAAAATCTCTGGAATACTTTGAAGGCAGTATTAAGAGGGGTGCTCACAGAAGAACAACAGAAAATCATCAAATAAATAACTTAATGACATACCTCAAAGCCCTTGAAAAACAAGAACAGTCTAATCCCAAAGTCAGTAGATGACAGGAAATCATTAAAATTGGAGCAGAAATTAATGAAGTAGAGAACAAACAAAAAAGTCACCAAAACCAAAATCTGGTTTCTTGAAAAAATAAACAAGATAGATAAACCATTAGCCAACCTAACCAAAAGAAAGAATCAACTCAAACTTTATTTTGAAACAGAGTCTCACTAAGTTGCCGAGGGCCTCACTAAGTAGCTGAGGCTGGCCACCAACCTGCAATCCTCCTGTCTCAGCCTCCCAAGTACTGGGATTACAAGCATGTGCCACCACACCCGGCAAGCTGTCTTTATTTGATTTTAGTATTAATGTGATATTGGCTTCATAGAATGTGTTTGGGAGAGTCCCATCTCTTTCAGTTTCATGGAATAGATTAAGAAGTATTGGGATTAGATCTTCTATAAAGGTTTTATAAAATTCGTCTGGGAAAATCTGGACTTGGGCTTTTCTTTGATGATAGGCTCTTTATTGCCACTTCAATCTCTTCAATTGCTATTGTTTGGTTTAAATTCTCTGTATCTTCTTGATTCAAGTTAGGAAGGTTGTATGCATCTAGAAATTTGCCATTTTCTTCTAGGCTTTCCATTTTGTTTTTCAAAGTAGTTTCTGATGATCCTCTGGATTTCTTTGTTATCTGTGTTAATATCACTTTCTTCATCTCTTATTTTAGCAAGACCAAAACAAAACAATGAAACTTATTTTATTTACAAACAGGTACCACTTATGAGTAATGTCAACTGATCATCCCATAAAACAATCTTTGGCTTTCTAGAGGAAAAAAACCAAACAGGAAACAAAATCACCTGAACTAGCCATATTATCTACTTTGATAAAAATTTATTTTTAGTGGTAAGCTTGCAGCCAGTTCTTGCTAAATCATTTAACTAGCTGAATAATCACAGACAAGATACATTCTCTCTTTACCTGTTTCCTTTTTTAGAAAATGGGGATGTAAAACCATTTCCCTTTTATTCCCATACATAAGTTTCAAAACTGCCTGTCTTAGTATGTAACTCAAGATTAGCAAATGGTTTAATTTATATTTGTAACATACAGCTAATTCTGTGGTAGAAAATTGAATTCTCGTTGTTCCCTTGTTTTATCTAATAGCTTCAATACGAGGTAATACAATATTTCATCAAATTAATCACATCTACCTACATTTAACTATGACCAGCAAAGATAAATACCAGAATTTGTACTAGTTTCTCAACACACAAAATTAATTCAAAATATCTTGTTAGCAAAATTCACAAAGCAACCATTTATTTATAATAAATGAAACGTAAGAACTAGCAGCACTTCATTTATAGAAAGAGTAAGCTCAAGTATCAAGTTGGTTATTCCAACAATATGCATTGATAAGAATAAATATGAGAAACATAAACACTGCTGAGACTTCCTTAATATTTTAAACATTTCTGAAGCAACAGAGATTTTGGTAACAGCCACATCAGCATTTGCTGATTCATCAGTTGTCTGTGTAAAGGCTGGCAGGCTGGTAGTTATCCAAGGCTGGCAGTTAACCTTTATAGTGCTTAGGAGGCATTTTTGCTGAGAGAAAGGACTATACCAAATTAACACTGAGTGAGAGAAGAGTACTACGAGATAACTTGGTATTTGTTATAGGCCTTTGAACAGAATGGATCATGTTTCAACCTCTTAAATGTTAAAAATTTTGCTCTTGTGGCAAAGGTGATTATATCTGTGACTCTTCAGTTCAAAGCACTACAGAGCATTCCCATTAAATCCTCACAATGACTCTGAGATGTGTCCAGCCATTTACATCTTGTAGGGGAGGAAAATGAGGCCTGGAAAGGTTACAGAAATAGCTCAAAGTCACATGACTGCAGAGATTCCAACTCAATTCCACCAGTAACTTAGAGAACATGCAAAACACCAACTGCTAATCAAAATTTAGGACATCAACAATCTTAAACTCATGGCAAACATATGGTAGCCTGACTACTTTAGCTTACATGATTACTTCTCAAAGAGAAAAACATCTCATATTCAAAATAACTTCAAATGTGAGTTTAGATAATAGACTAGAAAGAAAACTACCTTCTTCGTGTTGGCAAAAGTCTCATGGTATTTTTGTGATGCAAATAAAAATCTGTTGGAAGTTCCCAAAGATGAGGTTTCCCTTCAGTGGGATGGAAAACTCCCAGGAAGAGATTAATGGAATCTTGTCTATCAGCATCTAAAAAGCAAAAATATTTATTTCAGAAAATCTGTTACTGACATAGACAACTCATAGAAGCAGAATGTCTTCTCAGGAGGATAGTAATTTCATAGAACAGATCTCTGAAAATAAAAGAAGCATTTATATTTCAAACTTCATACACATACATTCAATTTTAAACAGTCACCAGGATTCAAAGTAAAATTAAAATCTTGCTTCAAAATGTCTCCTTTTTGCTTGGTACCTCTCGTAACATTAAAAACAGCAAACATAAACTGCTTTGAATTATTGAAAGACTTTTCAAAATCTTTAAGAATTGCTATAATACCTTAGAAAGTAATTTTATTTCAAAATGCAATATCCTTGCCTTTTTTTAGTTTACCTAAAGTAAATACATCTTTACTTTATTGTAAAGATAAGTACAGTTGTCAGAGACAAATAAAATGACCCAATTGCTACCCATATTGTTGCACAACCTTGAACAAATTAGATGCCTTGTTTCCACTTTTAATCCTTGAAAAGATATTCTCTCTTTCTTTAAAAGAGACAATGTTAACATTTTCTGTCCCCCTCAGCTGTGAGCCTGGCCCATTCTCTTTTGTGACTGATAATAAAAGACAGCAAGGGCACACAAATAATAGTCTCATTCTAACTATTCAACCACTCCAAAATTATCTTTCCACACTATACGATAAACTAATAAAACTGACTCTATTTATGTTTCACTTCCTCTTCCTCTTCCTGATATATTTTGGCATAAATGATAATTAACATGGAAGTGGTCTCATTAACCACCCTTCCCATTCCACATTTCTTCCCTGGCACCCTTTATTTGTTCTCCTCATTTCCTTCCCATTCTTATCTCAGAGCCCTGTCTTCAAGTTTGTGGCAGAGATCCACAATACAAATAATAACCTCTTTCCAAAAATGAGCATAGGACTAAAAAGGTAGCACAGTAGAAATGAGTGCTTTGGGAACAAGATAACATTATCATAAAATAAATTTTCTTCCAAAAGCTATAATAAACACATACATCTGAAATTAGCATTGGGTTATTTGATCATTTCAGCAACAGCAAATGGATGAAATATAGTAGATCAAACATGTATTCCTGTTGTTAATATTTTGACAGGAAGCATTCATTCCATTAAAACAAGTGCTTATCTTTCAGGCTGATAGTAATATATAAAAAGGATGTGTTAATATGCTAAATACATTTGTGGCCCTTTCTTTTCACTTGTTGAGAGAAAACATCAAATATTAGATGATCCAAATACTACTGCCCCAATTTGTACCTCTTTTATAGAATACAAAAGTAAACATACTGCTCTTATAGTAATTATATTCTTTATGCTTCTTGAATGGCCTTAATGGCACTTAATAGTTCATTCCATGTAATGCCTCAAAATATCTTACTACTATCTAGAGAAGCTTTCCATTTTCCAGCCATATTTTCATAAAGCTTCTTTCATCCTTCAAATCTAATAGCAGCTTCCTTTAAATTTTAGCAAGTATGCTAAAATGCAAAATTTTATAATATCCAGAAAAAGGATATTCCTTCAAAGGATACAGTAAATAGTGGGCAAGGTACTTTCAGAAGATGTAAGTTCAATGAAGCAAATAAGACCACAAGAGAGTGACAGTAAGAGAGCCTTAGGTCGGCAGTCAGGGAAAAGGGAGGAGGCTGAAGCATCAGAGGAAATAACATTTGAGCTATAAGCATTTGAACTATAAGAAGGCAGTCACACAGAGCTCCAAGGGCTGTGCCCAAGCAAACAACTGCTCCAGAAACAGAAAGGACAGGCAGGCTGAAGGGTGGCAGAAGTGGGAGAGAGCAGACTAGTAGAGACACATGGAACCATATCACACAAGCCTTAGCGGTGAAGGTAAGGAATTTGATTGTAAATGCAGTAGGAAGTCTTCAAAGGGCTTTTTAAATGGGGAGTGATCAGATATGATGTAACTTTTAAAAAAATCACTCTGGTTGTTGTAAACTCATGTGGCAGCAGTAGAGGTTAAAAACAAATGGTGGGAAGATTTGTGATATATTTTGGAGGTATAGCCAATAAGATTTTTTTATGATCGGAGAGAGGGTAGCTAATGAGGAAAATAAAGAATTTGAGGGTGAGTTCTAGGTTTCTAAATAGAAAAATGGGTGTTGGGATAGAAAAAACAGGAGGAGAAACAGGTTAAAGAGAGTAAAGGGTTTCTGTCTTGGAAATAAACTTGAGATTCTTATTGGATATCCATGGTAGGAAGAAATTTGGCCACCATGACCTTTTCTCCTTAGTATCAAACTTATAAATATTTTATATTAAATGGCAAAAGGGACATTGCAAATGTAACTAATGTTACTAATTACCAACTTCAAGATAGGGAAATTATTCTGGATTATCTGGGTGGGCCCACTATAATCTCATGAATCCTTTAAAGGCAGAAAAGGAAGGCAGAAGGGGAAGGATGAGAAAGGCCAAGCATGAAACAGATTTGATGTACTATTGCTGGCTTTAGAATAGTCAATGAATGTAGGCAGCTCTAAGAACTGAAAGCAACCCCCGCCAACTGCCAATAAGGACATGGGACATTAGTCTCACAACTGTATGGAATTCTGCAAACAATGTGAATGAGCCAAGTCTCCAGACAAGAGCCCAGGTTGACTGACATTGTGCCTTTATTTTATTTGACTTCATTTTGACTTTAGTCTTATGAGATCCTAAGCATAAAACACAGCTGAATATACTGTACCCAGTTACTATGGAAAATTAACATAATATTCAAGAGGAGATGATAAGCAGACATTTAGATGAGTCTGGAGTTCATGGAGAAGTCAAAGCTAGAGATACAAATTTGAACTTCAAATGCATGGTGCATAAAAGCTGAATGAGATGCCTCTAGGTTGAAAGTATAGAGGAGAGGAGGCAAGATTAGAAACAAAAGTAGGAGAAGTCAACAGAGAGCATGAGAGTGATATCACAGAGGAAGATATGAGAAAGCAGGAGTAGCCAGCTGTGATACAAGTTGTGGAATGGTCGAGGAAGATGGAGACAGAACGGTGACCACTGGGTCTGGCAGTAGGGAGACTGTTGGTAAGCTTGACAAGCATGGCCTCAGGGGCATAACAGGGCAGATGCAAGAGAACAGGAAACAGGAAACACAACTTTTTCAAGAGGTTTTGCTCAGAAGAGCAGAGAACTAGGACTATAGCTGCAGAAAGAAGTGGGATTAGACAGAGATGGAAGGTTAGGTGGAAAACACCAAGGTGTGCTTTTACTTTAATGGACGTGATGCAGTAGAAAGGGAGAAGCTGATGGTGCACAGCAACAATGTATTTTATAAGGGAAAGCAAGGGTAGGGATTCAAAGTACAGTGGAGGGCCTGGCCTCCTGTGGGGCAGGGACACTCGAGCACTGTAACACAGTAGAAGGCAGAAACTCTGGGTGTGGATATGAACAGCCTCCACATTTGGTGGTTAAAAAAAGGGAATTCCCTTTCAATAACCTTTATTAACACGATGAAGTATGAAACAGGTCAGCAGGTGTGACTGGTATTGTTGGTTGGAGGAGAGAGGACAAGGCATGAATTGGTCATGTTGGAGATTGGGAGAATGAATGAATATACTGGGGAAATATAGCAGAACTGTCAGGCTACTCTGTCCTTTGGAAAAGTGCAGTCAAGTTTAAACTGCAACTGATGACTTGCAACTTTTCTCTTGTCATGTTTAACTGCTTTGATTGTAGAAAAGGTAAAGAGAGTTGGGTTTTAATCAGTTATAAATGTTATTAAAACACTTTCTTAATTATTTTCTTCCTGCTGATTCAGACTACTCACTAAATGCTGCTGTTTGAAGGATGATCTTAGAAGGCTATCTCACTATTCATGATTAATTAAAATATTGTCAGTCTGGTACCTTGCATGCTCCTCTTTCAGTGATGAGCAGGAAGGGAAAGAAACTACCACAGTACTGCAAAGCACTGCACAATGCTGGAGAAACCAGTTCCTCACTGTCCTCTGTAATCACTTCTTTCTTCACACGGAGAAACGGAAAGTTGTTATCCCATGAGCTTTTATTTTTTAAATCTCTATTTGAAGAGAATGTGGTCCTCCCATGCATGCACTACACATGCATGCACTACATTTAAATTACATGCATGCATGTGAAGTATTTGCATGTATATATATTCACATACATGTACTCTGTTTGAAGGATGTACATGTACAGATGATATTATATACTCATATATATATATATGTATAGAAGGTATATTATTAACTGAAATAGGCAGTCTACTTTTTTTCTTATAATAGGATTTAAATTCAACAAACTTTAGTAAGAAAATCCAAAATATTTTTGAATGCAAAAAAACTAAGAAATGCTTACAAAGGTCCTTAAGGGAGTTAAAAGCTCTTGCTAACATCAGAGGGGAATGCCTTGGTACCTATGCTTTTCTGATAAGCAATTCCAACTGCCTAGGTAACCAGTTATGCTAGAAGCCAAAAGATGCTCCTTGAAGAAACATCCCAGCAATATTAACAACTGTTGTTGTTTGTTTATTTTTTGAGGCAGAATTTCATTTATATTGTCCATGCCTGGGCTCAAGAGATCCTTCTGCCTGAGTCTCCTGAGTAGTTGTACCTATAGGCCTTTGCCATTGCATCTGGCTTTAAGAATAGTTTTTAAAATGAGCCTGAAAGAGTAGCCCATATAACATCTGTCTGTCTATACAAGCCAATGTAAAATTCCTGACCACCTAATTTTATTATTCTAGTTTCTTGGTAACTATCTTTCTGCCCAGCCCAGAGACATAACATGAGGAGACTGATTAAGTTTTGCAAAGTTATCTTGAGTACTTTAAAGCAAATTGTTCTATATTTTCATCATTATATAATACCCACTGTAATTTTAAAACAAGTTGTACACCCAATGACACCATGCTTCTTAAAATAAAGAAGTCTGTTTTAGCCACATTATTCATAATACCTTTCATAGTGGTTCATCTTTCAGTTGTGCATAATTTTGCTTTACCTTTCTATATGTGTATATTGCTTTCTCATGACCATCATTACCTTTTAATATTATGCCTTTCTTTTTCAATCATGTATAGCTATACACTCATTCTGTCTCCTAGCTTATTAAAAAGCCTCAATGATCACCATTATAGGGACAATGATGACAGGAGAGGGGCAGAAAAGTGGATACCCTTTCCGTAAGGGCAGTTCTAAACATTTATTAGGGTGACACACACTAGAGAGATCTGTACTCACTGGTGCATGATTTATAATTATACTTCTTAATCTTCTCCACAACTTTTTGTTTTGTTTTGTTTTGTTTTGCGGTACTGGGGATTGAACTCAGGGGCGCTCTACCTATGAGCTACACCCCCAGCCCTATTTCTTATTCTTTATTTTGAAACAGGGTCTCACTAAGTTGCAGGGAGCCTCACTAAGTAGCTGAGGCTGGCCGCGAACCCAGACCTCCGGTCTCAGCCTCCCAAGTACTGGGATTACAAGCGTGCGCCACCACGCTTGGTTTCTCTACAACTTTTATATGTCCTAACCCCTAGTACTCTTACTTGGAAATAAGTTATTTGTAGATAAAATCAAATTAAGATGCAATCTTAAGAGGAAAGATCAGAGAAGAATGCCAAGAAGACACATACACAAGGGGAGAACGTCATGTGATGATGGAGGCAGAGACTGAAATGTTGCTGCAGCAAGTCAAGGAACACCAAGGAATGCCAGCAATCAACAGAAGCTAGAAAGAAGTAATCAAGGATTCTCATCTATAGGTTTCTGAGGGAGCATTGCCTTGCAAACACTTTGATTTTATACTTCTATCTTCCAGAACTGTGACAATAGGTTCTGTTGTTTCAAGCCATCAATTGGTGTTATTTTGTTATGGCAGCCCTCAGAAACTGATAGATTTCCTCTGAGTGTGTGTGGGACCTGTGGCTGGCTTCTGACTAATGGGATATGGCAGAGATGATGAGATGTCACTCATACGATTACACTACCAGAGATCAGATTCTGTCTTGCAAGCAGCCTCATTCTGCATACCCACATTTCCCTGCCAGCTATGAAGAAATAAGTAGCTATGAGTCCTTCAACCACAAGTAAACTAATTTTGTTTAAAAAACAAAACAAAACAACAACAAAAAACATGTGCTGGGAAGTGGATCCTTCCTTAGCCAAGCCTGTGGATGAGATGAGGGTCTGACTGACATCTTAGCTGCAGCCTTGTGAAATCTAAACAGAGAACCCAGCTAAGTGGTGCCTGGACTTCTGATCCACAGAAAGTGTAAGATAATGACTGTGTGCTATTTTAAGTTGTTAACTTTACAGTAATCTGTTGTATAGCATAGAAACTAATACACATGACAACAACTGACTTTCATTAATTCTGGGTCTAGAAAATGTTGGAAGCCAGCTCTTTAGTAGATGCTTTTATTGGTGCTTCTTAGTCTCCCACCACTGAGGACTCTCATGCGACTTGGTATGGGCACATATATCTTTTTTATAAGGCAGTTTCTTGTAACTCCTTCCTTAGCTCCTTAGGTATTGAGTGAACTATATAGTTGTTTACCTACTAGTTCTTGCTGCTAAGGTCTCTCTGTCCCACAAAAGGCCTTACTGGCTAGGACCCAGGCCAACTCCATGCTGATAGCCTCCTCCATGAGGACCAGATCTGATTACAAATAAACACTCAAGTATCCTTTGGCCCTACCAACTCTTGGAATGCAGGCAGTTTCCAACATGGCAGTACTCTCCTCAGATCATCTGTAGTAGATTTGCTACATAGCAGTCAGAGGCCACTGTCTGGAATCTCTCCAATGCAGGACACTGCATCCAGTTAAAGCCCCTTTCTCCCTTCACTTGAGGTGAAGGAGTAGAAGTGGATGAGTCATTGCAGGTGACAGTTCATTTTTTACCAATCTTCTTCTCTCTAAGGTTTTTTGTTGTTTTTGTTTTTGTTTTTTTATCCTTAATCTGCTTTGAGAGCTGAAGACTTAAGGAATTGGTCATTCAGCACTTCCTTTATAAATTCTGTGCATGGGGATTTGTCTCACAATCACTTGGTCTGTGATAGCTATTGTATTGGTAATGCCATCAGAATGGAGGCAGAAAAAGTACCATTATAACAACCTGTTACATGTAGTATTCAAAAGTCATAAAAGAGTCATAATTTAGAAGGGAAAAAAAGCAGATCACAATATATCATAGCAGCTCCCTGAGACTGAACTAAAACAATAGTTTTGCTGTGGCATATTGAAGTAGGAAGACTGTGGGGGGAAAACCGGTTGGCAACTCTGAGAGACAGTGACCAAGTGAAAATATAAAATATAATTTTTTTAGAATGGAAAGAGAAGAAATCAAAGGAATGCCTGACAGCAGAGCAATACCACTCCTTGGTATTTATCCAAAAAGAACTAAAACCAGCATACTATAGGGATACATTCATATCCACGTTCAATTCACAGTAGCCAAGTTATGGATCTATCAACAGATGAATAAGAAAAAAAAGGTGGTGTATATATATACACAATGGAGTTTTACTCAGCCATAAAGAAGGATGAAATTAGAAGAAAAACAAGTAGAAGATGGGGCTCGGTAGCGGGGGGTGGCAAAGAGGGAAAGGGGAAGTACTGGGAACACAATTAACCAAATTATGCGCATTTGTGTGAATATATCACAATGAATCCCACTACCATGTCTAATTATAATGTACTAATAACTTTTTAGAAAGAAGCATAGTATAATGAATTTAATTTAATAATATTACTATATTCATTTCTAACCGACATTTTAAAAGTCAGTAATATTTACATTCTTAGACAACAACCAAGATTTTGAACCCTATTTCAAAAAATAATGATTCAGGGGGAAAGCCCACCAAGTTATATATACAGTGCGAGCAGAAATATAGAAAGAGACAGAAGCCAAGGAATCAAATCAGGCTGAATTCCAAAAAAAAATACAACTATGGATGCCAAAATGCAAAAGTACCCTATTTAAAACACAAAGTGTTTATTCATTTATTAGAAAATTCTAAAGCCAGGCGTGGTGGCGCACGCTTGTAATCCCAGCATTCGGGAGGCTGAGACCGGAGGACCTGGGTTCGCGGCCAGCCTCAGCTACCTAGTGAAGCACTCCGCAACTTAGTGAGACCCGGTTTCAAAATAAAGAATAAAAAAAAAAAAAGTAGGGCTGGGGGTGTAGCTCGGAGGTAGAATGCCCCTGAGTTCAATCCCCAATAGTGCAAAAAAAAAAAAAAGAAAATTCTGTTAAATACCTTTTAAGTAATAAGCTCGGTTTTATTTAAACTTTACAAATATTTACTTTTCTCTAAAGTTATTTAACCAAATAACTAAAAATAAAAGGAAAGTATATATTTAAGAGTAAAAACTGCACATAGGTCTTAGAAATATTTATTACTTCAGAATTACCTGAAAAAGCATTGCTGTAATATCTAGAGAGAGTCTGCATGATATCTTTTGAATGCTGGGTCCATGGTGCTATCTTTCTGTAGGTTTTTACTCGATGAACAAGTTGGGAGCCACCGTACTGAAGTGAGAGAGTATCACCATGATCTTCATAGAGTTCCTCAAATAACCTGAATAGAAGAATAATTCATATTAAAGAATTTTATCAAAATCATTGTACAAATTATTCAGTTGGCCATAGACAGAACAAGTCTTTTACTTTAGGAATTCTTCTAAGCAAGTAGGTTCTTTAACATCTTGAAAGTAAGTGCAAATTTAAACTATATTATATTTTGTATTTTATCATGATAGTCCAATAAGCATTAAAGTCACAGAAAACACTAAAAAGGATACTAATTCCAATAAAGAGGATTCTGCCCTCAGATCTAATTACTTCTCAAAGGCCCCACCTCATAATACAATCACTCTCGAGGTGAGTGTTTTTAATATAAGTCTTGAAGGAAGACACAATCATTCTGACCACAGTAGACACAAAGCTTACTATTTCTTAGAAATATGTATGTGTTTGGAACTTGTGTTTTTTCAAGTGACTGTTAATATTGTCAGTGCAGTGATATCTGTGGATCTGGCCATGTTGCTAACTTTCCTCAGCTAAACCCTTATGAAAGGTTCAGATGACCAATAACAGCTATCAGTGTGTGTGTGTGTGTGTGTGTGTGTGTGTGTGTGTGTGTGTGTGTGTGTGTGTGTGTGTGTGTGTGTGTGTGTTTTACTGGGGATTAAACCCAGGGGTGTTTTACCTCCAAGCTACAAGCCTAGGCCTTTTAATTTTGAAACAGGGCCTAAGTTGTTGAGTTAGTGAGGCTGACCTTGAACCCACAATCCCCATGTCTCAGTTTCCTAAATACCAGGATTACAGGAGTATGCTACTGTGCCTGGCTAACAGATAAAGTGATACCTTTATTTAAAAGTAGTACTTCAAGCTGGGTGTGGTAGCACACACTTGTAATCCCAGCACTTGGAAGGTTGAGATAGGATTGTAGGTTTGCAGCCAGCCTCAACAATTTAATGAGGCCCTCCATAATTCAGTGAGACCCTGTTCCCCCCCAAAAAATAAAATATGCTGGGGGTATAGCTCTGAGGTAGAATGCCCCTGGGTTCAATCCCTAGTACCACACACACAAAAAAAATTTTAGCACTTCTTAGCTGGGTGTGGTGGCACACATCAAAATCCCAGTACTTGGTAGGCTAAGACAGGAGATCACAGATTCAAGGCTAGCCTCAAGAACTCAGTAAAGACATTCCGAGACTTAGTGAAACCCTGTTTCAAACTAAAAAATAAAATAGGGCTGGGGGGTCTAGCTCAGAGGTAGAATGTCCCTGAGTTCAATCCCTAGTACAATTAAAAAAAAAATATATATATATATATATACACACACACACACACACACACACACACATATACATACACATATAATGCTACTTCTTGCAATGTCACAAAGCCAATGGACAGTGAAGAAATAGTAATCCTTAATGAAGAATCATTCTTTTATACATCTCAAATTTTTAATTCAAAATGTATGAGGCACAGTACTTTTTTTTTATTGCCTAGGCACTTTAAAAGCCAGTGTTTATGGATAATTAATACAAACAAACAAAAAATACAAAGTCATGACAATAATATATAAATCTTTAACAGAAATGTTTATTACAGAATTGGTTTGAATACTGCCTTCTAGCAACATAATCTTTGTAAAAGTAGAAACTAGATTATAAAAATCCTTACTAAACAGTTTTGCTTTCTGTCATTACTCGCATTCGAATGGCAAAAAAATAAGATTTACCTAACAGCATCTGTATCAAACTGTAGATTAGGCTTGTCGATCAACCCCAAAGAAAACAGCTGATAAGCCAGAGCACATTTTCCCACCATAAACTGCGCTGTGTTGGTACGATCTAAACAGTCCACACAGTTGGTTCGAAGGATTCCAGTCTAAAGAGAAATACCTTCAGATTTTCAATCATTATTCAGTCACCAAAACTATTTTCATACTACATGAGAATTCCTTTTTAAAGAAGTAGAAGAAAGGCTGTAGGCAAGTGTCATTCCTAAACAAATATGAATTATTCAGTAAAGCTAAAGGTTAAAATAATGAAAAAATTTTAAAATTAAATAATGCTTATTTGCTGCTCATTTAATATTGCTAACAGCATCATTAAACCTACTCTACATTTAAACTTACTTCTTTGAATGTTTAGTAAGATAAAACAAATAGCTAACATTTTCTACATGTACCAATTAATAAAATTTGGACTTTTTTCTTATCTATCTCCTTGATGACATAAGCCAATATTCATTGGCTGAAGTTATCATTCTGTAAGCATAGCTAACAAATAATATAGTCTAACTTGCTTGTTTTTCAAACTCATCCCAACTTATTCATATTCTTATTTGTATTTCTATTTCCAGTAATAAAACTTATTATACAGAAAAATGTCATAGGCCATACTATTTCAGCTATACCTCCTTTCATCAGCTTTCAGTCTTAAATACTAGCAGAAAGGCTTTTAAAATTATTTTCAATTGATTAATAAGTCTATGTTAAATAAGATGGCTCTCTCTCCATGTCTGCTTACAGACGATATTATAAACTATGGATACACATTCATTATGAATATAATATCATCTATACCTGCAAGCGACCAGTGGGAATCACACATCCTCCTAGTTCATTCCACCTGTGTGTAAAAATAAATGCTTTAAAAATTTTTTTGTCCAGTGCTGAGGATTGAACCCAAGGCCTTGAGCATGCTAAACTCATGCTCTACTACTGAGCAATACCTCCAGCTGCCTGCTTTTTAAAACATGCAAATAACTGAGATGAATTGCTTCCTGTTCAAAAGGCCCAAGAAGAGTGTCTTAACTTGCCCTGGTGCCACGGGCATTTTATCACCCATGTCATTTCAACCAAAGTCTCACCTAATTAAACATAATTTTAGGGCATATTTCTAATAAAGACTTTGATATCTTAGCCTGCTCTGCACATCAGGATTCTCTTCCTCCTCCATGAATACTTTATTACATTCCTATGGTTGTTTTTGCACACTTCCTTTTACAGACCACTTACTTTTTTCCACGTACTAAAGACTGTATGGAAATTTACTATGGAATAATATATGTGATATTAACATTTTATTTTAGTTATTTAAAAAGAAAGTTCCAGGCAGTTAAGAGCTAACACAACAGCCCAATTGCTAGCTTACAAAGGGCTGCTCACTAGGTTGGCTCTTGTCTGGCATCTGAGAACTTGATTTTAGGAGGATTCTTACCATTCTCAGAACTACTAAGAGTAGCTTACTGGACCTAAACTATTTGTATAAACAACATAGCTTTTGCTAAACACTTTCCTTTCTGTGAGTCTAGAATTCTGGTACACACCAGGCAGAGGCTGCCTATGTAACAAGCCTCCAGTAAAAAACCCTTAATATCTAACAAACTTCTCTGGGTGGCAACTTTTTATATATGATGCCACAACTTGTTTCTGGGGGAATAAAGTACATTCTATGTGATTTCACTGAGAGAAGACTCGGGAAGCTCATGCTTGGTTTCCTTTGGATTTTGCCCTTTGTCCTTCTACCTTTTCCCTTTGCTAATTTCACTTTGTATCCTTCTACCATAATAAATTTTAAACAGAGCACAATATGCTGAATCCTCTAAGTTCTCCTAGTGAATCACTAAACCTGGTAGTAGTCATAGGGATCTCTGTCACATATGCCCTAAAATTCCAACTATAACAAATGCAAACAATGCAAGTTATACCAAAAGGATTACTTCCAAAGACAAATACACTAATGGTTGGGTTTGTGATTTTTGTTGTTTGACCACTGTAGTTAATTATGTTAACTGAAAATAAAATGCCAGAAATAAATGATATTGGTTCCTTAAATAAGGCATAGATTCTTAATCTGAAGAAGCTCATAAACAAGTAATTAACAAGTATTTGTGCATGCATAACTATAATGGAACAATAAAAACTTTTCATAAAGTATGGGTATTCTATCAGAAAGATTTCTGTTCCTATTAAATATTAAAAATAGAATTCACTATTGAAAATTTTACTTTACAGAAATATCATATATAATGCTTATTTCATAGAGCAAGAGGTAAGACCCTGTGCTTCCAACTCAACCCAGGCCAACAACAAAGATTTATTACAGGGTCCTGTGAGTAGCTTGCCTCCGCAAAGGGCTAAATTCATTCATCTTCTATGTAGTACAAACTGTTCATATTTAGAATATTTTTATCTATAAGAAAAAAAGTCTTGATTTAAGTTTTAAAATACCATACATACTTTTCATCTGGCCGCAAAATGCTACAGTAAGAATCAGGGCGGTTTACAAAGAAACCTGTTTTCTTTACCACACTTTCTGCAATCACGTTCAGTCGATCAAGAACATTACACAGCTTGCTGAGGAGATAAAGAAGAATGAGAAAAGTGAGAACCCAAATTTTAATACATGTTCACCCTTATATCTAAAGCAAATAAAATCTATAGTACTAATATTCAATAAATTTTTAAATCTCTTGGCTTGAACTTGGAATACTGTAATAATGTCAGGAATCTAATGTATACTCAATAATTAACATTTGATGCAAAAAAAAAAAAACCTGAAGGATTTGTAACATAATAGCAAATATTGGCATTTCTTAATTTTGGCAGAGGCCATCTCCAGAGGAGCCTTTTCCAAAGCCTTTCGCTCCTCAGAAGCTGTCAGTCAAGTCCATATGTGTTCATAAAATGACTGTATCAAGAGCACAATGTGTAGTGCAGGTGGCAGAAGAAGAAAAATTGTAAAATAAAATGAATATGAATGGCAACAACCATAATCAATTTATACTCTAGGAAAGTATGTGCATGCATGTGTGTGTGTCTACATGAAATGACTGTATAAAAAGTACAATGAGTTTAGTATAAAACATTCAATAACAAAAACTTAAAATAAACCTACTGCCTATATAATGCACTGTGAATGAGTAGAAAGACAATACAAGGTTTAAAGAAAGCAAGTTCTTTCAAAGAGATAAGTTTTGAATCAGATCTTAGAAGATAAAAGGGAGGAAAGTATCCCAAGGAGGGCAAGCAACTTGGGGCACAGCCTAAAGATTATGTTTTCTAGAATAAAATGGCCCAGAATAAGTAAAAAGGAACTACATTCTGAAACCAATCAGTTGCTGAGGTTTTAACATTACACTAAGGAGTGTGGTATACTATGCACAATCAGGAGTTACTGCAAGTTCACTCACAAGGGAAGCAGAAAGTGGTGTCTGAGAGAGAGTTTACCAGTCCTATAGAATGAAATAGAAAAAAAATGAAACTAATGTCTTTAAGAACAGAACAGTAGAGATGTTCTGTAATGACTAGATACTTCAGACAGAATTGGCACATGTTGTAAATGGTGGGCAACAGGAGAATCTGGTCAACTCGCTTAACACTCAAAACAGCCCCTCAGTAGGTTCATGAAGGAAAAGAGTAATATTTACTTTTCCATTGAGATCACCTTGCTGCTATATGCCACTCCAAGAAAAGAAAATTACCACAACCAGAAAACTCAGTGTCACTCACCTCTTAGTGTATTTGGCCATGTCCCAAGGAATATAGACAATAGTGTGCTCAGGAGGCAAGAACTGATTCAGGTAAGTCACAGCAGCCACAAGTTCTTCACTCAGAATTCTCTCATGCTTTCTTTTCTCTCGTTCCTTTAGCAATAACAACAACAACAAATAATAATAATAATAATAATAATTTTAGAATTTTTTAAAAAAATACAGCTGGGAATGTTGGTTGAGAGTGCTTATCTAACATGCATGAAGTTCAATCATTAGCATCCCATCCCCCCAAAAAAGCCTACTACAACAGCAAAAATTAAACATGTCAGCATTATAATTACCTTTAAATATTTTTACTTTTTAGCTAAAGTAAGGCAAAAAGCTCGTCTTAAATTTACTGAAATGAAATCTACCTACTAAAATGAAAATAACATAAATGCAAATTTTAAAAAGTCTTCATTGAATTAGAGCCAACAGATAATGAACTTGGAAGAGCTAAGGAAATCAGATTTCTCCTTACTAATTTCCTCACAACCCCAAGAAGCCAGCTCACCCCACACTGGCCTGACCCCCACACTCCACAGCCCACTCTGGTAGAGGAGATAACCCATTGGGGGCCAGAAGGGAACCCCTAATGCCAGCTAGCTGAGGACCAGAGAAAAATCAACTAGGCCTCGATGGACAAACCCCAAACTGCAAAGCAGAAAGCACTTTCTCAGCCTTCATATGCTTTTAAATTTGACTCCCAAAATCCCTGTGAGATAGCCAAGACAGGAAGTTACTTCCTTTTGCACTGTGGCAGAATAACTGAGATTAAGAGGCAGTCTGGGACTAACCCTTGCCTTCTGCCTCTTGCCTGCAGCACTTCCTGAGATATTACCCTGCCTCTCATTCAAAAGTGCTAGTACTTTATCATATGGCTCTGTAGTTGAAATGCTGGTCTGCAAGTTACTGTTCTCTGACAAAGATCTCATCTATAATGGAGTGACAATAGTATCTCCCTTAATACCTTAATGTGAAGTTGAAATGAGACAAAGCATGGTAAATTCTGATAAGAGTATCTGGCACATGGTAAGTACTGAATAAAAATTAGCTAGTTTTATTGTTATCCTGATCAGGGCATCACTTAGAAACAAAGAAAAACAATTCTGTAATAGGACACTGAAAAGGGGTTAAGGCACTACTGCTAGCATCAAAATAGTTTTTTGCTGCTTTTAGTCATAGAGATTACTTTACTTTCCCATTGCCATGAATTTAAATAGATAACCACTGTGTAGAAACAAAAAGGGTATCTGTTTTGCATAGTCGAATAAGTCAAAAGGACAAATTAGACAAGAATCAAAAACAGCATTGAATCAGTTAATGATGAAAATCTATTTTGCTTATGTTTTTATTAAGAAAATTAAATTAAGATGGCTGTGGTGGCACATACCTGTAATCCCAGTACTTGGGAGGCTGAGATAGGAGGATCACAGGTTTGAGGACAGCCTCAGCAATGTAGCAAGACTCAGCAACTTAGCAAGACCATGTTTCCAAATAAAAAATAAAGTGCTATGGGTGTAGCACAGAGGTAGAGTACTCCTGGGTTCAATCCCCAGCATCACAAAAATAAAACAAACAATAAATAATCTGGAATTTTTCTCAAAAGCACTTTAACTCAACTAGGGAAACAAAAACTTTTAAAATTCTTATATTAAACCTGCCATTTTATGAGACGGAAAGAAAAGGTTATTTAATCAAGCTTTTGTCATCTCTATGTAAAGAATCTGCTTCATGTACTGTCTATAGTAGATTAGTGTTAATGGGTTGTTCAGTCAGTCTTCTTAGGGCCTCAGATCCCTTTAACAAGCAAATGAAAACTCCTCATATACAAGGCATTTCACATATTGTTTCAGGGTTCAGAGTTGCCTCTGAGAGCCATCACTGGCCCCCAGGTTAAAAGCCTCTGATGTACAGTTTATGCTTGATCCCAGGTTGACTGCCTACTGCTCCTCAGGAGCAGCAAGGAAGGCACCTGGACTGCTGCAAAGTGTCTCCCACCAGTGCTTCCAACTCCCACCACTAGGGAAGTTCACAGCCCAGGGTAAAACAGAAAAGAAAACAGGAAGTTATTTTCACTTTAGTAACTTCATATAGCAATAAAAAATAAAGTTATCTCTTGGTATCATTCTATACTCAAATGCATCCTTTGATTCTCTAATCACAAGTTAATAAGGCCTTCTTGAGTGAACAAAATAAACACCTTTTACCATATTAATAAAATAACCAATGACAAAATCAAAAGAATGCTTTTCCATTTCAACTTATTCTCTAATTAATCTCACAGCAACTTAATCTCCAACTTAGTCTCTAGTTAATCTCTAGTAATTGTGAGGATTTTTATTATAATAGAATAAAAGGTATGATTTTTAAAAATCCACAGATTGGCTCTAAGTATGCAAAAATAAATGCAGATGTGAGAAACTGGGGAAGGAATGCAACCAAGGGTAAACCTGAATAAGTCCTCTAGCTTCACTTGCTTTTGAGTCTCTTGCTTTTATCACCAACTGGAGGTCATGTAGCTAAGCAATATGCTCATATTAGCTCTGCTACAGATAACACCTCTAGCATATGGATGAGGTAATGGTTGCCTAAGTTGTTTTATAGGAATTTGTATGCTGCTTTTGTCTATCACAAACCAGTTAAAACCATCACCCCTTCACTTGGGTCTGCACAAATATCCCATGGGTGACTTTTTAACATCAGGGAGCCAAAACTCCTTCCTCAGAGCTGGCTAATGCTGCCATGTGCTGAACATGAGTCCTATGAAGAGCTTCGAATTTTTTTTTTTTTTTTTTTTTTTTTTTGTGGAACTGGGGATTGAACTCAGGGGCATTCTACCTTCGAGCTATACCCCCAGCCCTATTTTTTATTCTTTATTTTGAAACCGAGTCTCACTAAGTTGCGGAGTGCCTCAGTAGGTAGCTGAGGCTGGCCGCGAACCCGGATCCTCCGGTCTCAGCCTCCCGAATGCTGGGATTACAAGCGTGTGCCACCACGCCCGGCTTCGAATTTTGATTATGTAGGCACAGAACACCAATTGCTTCACTTTTTCTTACTCCCAATCACCTGTCTTCATGCCTTAGACCACCTGCTTCTTTATCCCATAAATACTCCTAAAACCTTCTGCTGAGGGAGGCAGATATGAGGCAACCTCTCCTACCTCCACAGGATTGCCTCATAAATAAACTCTCTTTGGCAAAACTTCTCAATTCAGTAATTGGCATACTATGGGGCGGGCCTGATTCAGTAACAAGAACAGTTTATAATATGATAGTATTTCTTTGAGTGTGCATAATTAATAGAGAATTATTCATGAACACATTTATAGCAAATGAATAAAAAATAAGATATTATCAGTATAGAAGTAAATTATTGCTAAAGCAGTGAGTTACAAAGCATTACTGGATTATTTTCTATTCATTTACTATAAATGTGTTCATGAGCATTTTCATTATTAAAGTTTTCCTACTTTAATTTTTCAATTATGCATATTATAGCTACTGTTCAATACTAAGCTAAGGTTATAGATTTTCCAGCTACTACCTTATATTATTCTGAGTTGACAGGGAGAGAGATATTAATATGAAAACTTCTGAATAATGTGAATAAATATCTATAAAATTGTGTACTTGATATCTGAATGATTTATTTTACAAAGTCACTATCTGGTAGGATGTGATTATGTAAACTAAAGAGCAAGAATGGAAGAAATGACGCTGACTGCCTAATTGACTCCTTCTTCCTGCCCTCCATGTTCTTGATTACACACACACACACACACACACACACACACACACACACCTCCTTTAAGCCCAGACACTTGGTTATCCTGTCCAGTATACACCTTCCTGCTGCCTTCCTCCCTACCCTGAGCCTTGCATTCATCCTGGGTGACTGTGAGTACCTCCAGCTTGAGCCCTCATCCCACCTTCATGTCTTACATGTATCAGGTCATCATTTGCTACTTATTTTCAGATTGCTTTTGCTTTAAATGTCCCACCTTGCAAAGACCTTAACCAACTGACAGCTCCACTTTCTCCAGTAGCCCTCTCCTTCACACCTTCTCCTAATCCAGCTCGGCTTTCATGCTCCTCTTCAATCATACTATTTGTCACTATCCCAAATATCTTTATTTCTGTTTTTTTTATTTTTTTATTTTTTTGTGGTACTGAGGATGGAAACCAGGGGCCTTCTACCTCTGAGCTACACCCTCAGCCTAATTTTTTTATTCTTAATTTTGAAACAGGGTCTCACTAAGTTGCAGAGGGCCTCACAAGTTGCTGAGGCTGGCCATGAACCTGCAATCCTCCTGTCTCAGCCTCTCAAGTACTGGGATTACAACCGTGCGCCACCATACCCAGCTTAATTTTGTTTTTTTAGTTTATAACTAGCAAAATTTTATGAATACAATTATGTATCTCTTTTATCTGTGCTTACACCTATATATAAGCCCTGCTGGGAAAAGGCAGGCAACAACAGAATAATTCTATTTAAGAAATCATTATTGCTAACTTGAAATTGGCTCTTAGAATCCCCGGGATGTTTCTAGTTAACTTCTACTCCCACATACATGAGACTGTTAAACCTTTTTGACTACCCTCAAACCTCCACTCTCAGCAAGATCTTTCCTTAAAGAGAAATGAAAGCTGTCAGAAGGGAGTGAGCAAGCACATGTGCAGGTCCACGCATGCACAGACACATGCACCTGTGCACGCACACACCTACCAGGGTGTGCCCTTTACTCCATGTTCAACAATCCTTCTTTTTCCTCTTGACCTAGTAAATGCCTCTTCCTTCAGGCTGAGGCTGATTCATAACATCTTCAGGAAAGACTTCTCTCCTATTATGAGTACTCATGGCACCATTTACCCTGTCCTGGTACCTCTGCATTCCTTCAGCATCTCACCATTAGACTGGTAGCTCCATGAAGGCAAGAACTATTTCTATGATTGCTTTGGCATACTGGAAATCCTTAAAAATACTTGTAAAATGAATAAATGGACCAAGGATTCCTTGTTGCTTTATCAAATTGACAAAGATCAATCAAACCAAGATCTCAGAATAATCTCAGATTTGACTCTGCTATTGCCTGCCACCACAACCATAATAAAAACATTGTTTTTCATACACTTGGGGTCTTCTTGGCTGCAACTGAGATTCTTTCAATTCACTTGATTGCAATAAATGCAGAAAAAATTTATTGTGTGGTCTCCCTGCCCTCTACCTTAGTCCTTTGACCTGTACTCAAGAGTGCCTATCAGAGTACATACAAGATATGCTGACCAGTCAGTGCACTCTGACAGAGAAGCAGAAAACTGTGAGGCCAAGGACACTGTATTGTCTGAGCTTATCACCTCCCCACCTCATTCTTGAGCCACAATAGAATCCTTATTTCTGAATGGAGCCTTTAGATCCTATTGGCATGTATCAGTCTGTCCCAAATTTCTCACAGATTATCAAGGTTGCTGGCTATATAAAGGCTAGGATATGGCAGTTTGATCTTCAAGTTCCTTCTCCAAATTATACTACAAATAAAGGCAGAAATTCCGCAATCTACTTCACACAAGAAAATCAGGAGCATGATGTACTGAATCACTCTCTTTTCATATTACTGATTTCTCCAGGTATGTACGGATGAAGTTATATGGAATCTGAGGCTCAGATGGCTCAGACATAATGAGCTGTTATAGCATGATAATCTCCAAGTCTCTCCTCTAGGTAAAGGGAGAACACAGCTTGTTAAGCCCCTCTGTGCAGAGGAAAAGTTTTCCCAGTGTGTTTGAAGAGCACATCATACCTTCACTAAATTCAGGATGATGATGGGGGAGCCAAACCGCTGAAGCATCTGGTCAAAGTGAAGGGCAGCCACATGTGCAAATGGATCTGCCTGGTCCACTAAGGAGGAAAAAAGATGAGTGAATACCTGAATGAAAATCATAAAGCAGAAATAAAAGGAGCAATTCAACTAATCTAGAGTTTTGGTTTCCAAATCCCTCTCAAGGAGCCCACTGGACACTCATTAATCATGTATTTATTAAATTCAAATATTTCTTATATTTATATGGCAAAATATAAATAACTTACTATCAGTCAAAATTATAAATTTATTACAAAAAGTAAAAGAAGTTATTCTTCCAAATTATCTACCTTGCAAGATTAAAAGCTTATTAAAACCTAAGCATTTTTTAGATTTCTATGATAATAGTTCTTTTTCTCTAAATGTGAGTAGAGAAAAATTCCTATTAAAAGGATTGTTCCAGAGCCGGGCGTGGTGGCGCACGCTTGCAATCCCAGCATTCGGGAGGCTGAGACTGGAGGATCCGGGTTCGCGGCCAGCCTCAGCTACCTAGTGAGGCACTCCGCAACTTAGTGAGACTTGGTTTCAAAATAAAGAATTAAAAATAGGGCTGGGGGTGTAGCTCGGAGGTAGAATGCCCTTGAGTTCAATCCCCAGTACCACAAAAAAAAAAAAAGGATTGTTCCACGTACATGTAATAGGTGGTTTAGGCATCATAGTTGAGATGTCCTGGGACCAGTATAAGGGAACTGATCCTCTAACTTGCACATAGGAAGAATAACTGCCCGCAGTAAAAGACATCACAGAAGCATCACAGACTATTTGCTCAGTCTCCACTTCATTTGCAACATCACCCTGGAAAGAAAAGTGCATTTAAAGGTATTTTATGCTCTTAAAACTTTTAAGGAAAAAAATTCAAGTATACAATGAAATTATAACTCCTGTTCTTTGAATGTATTAAAAGAAGTAAACATTGTCAATCTTCAATGTGCATGTTAGAAAAGCAAAACCATTAAAATGTGATTAAAAGGTAATTAAAAGTACAGAGAATAGACTCAGAAAAACTGAATTAAATAGCTAATAACACAAGTAACAGGGAGCAACTTGACTGGAATAAATGGTGGGGAGGAACAGAAAAGAAAAACAATTACATGAAATAATGCTGGAGATGAGGAAGACCAGAAGAATATCAAAATTCAATTCTGAAGCCCAAAGAAGAATGAAAGGACAACAGAGATTTAAACAATGCTGATGGACAGAGGGGAACAAGAGGGAGAGGTTGGAGACAGCTTTACTTATAAAAGTATATAAGGATATGACAAAGAATACTTTTAGAAGCAGTATTAACATGTCTGTTTGGTTATCCTTTAATTATTCAAAAATAAATATTATAGCTGCAAAATTCTGATTTTTCTTAAAATACCAGTTATAATGACTCTCAGTGCTGACATAATTTTAAATATAATCTTGTTATTTTAAGCCAGGTTCAAAACCCAATGCCTCACTCAATCTGTCTATTCAATCACACATCTGTTCAAGACTCAAGTTGTCCGTTCCAAACAGAGATGGAACACTCAAAACAGTGATAGCTGATGGCAGGATGGGTGAGGTTTTGTTGTTATTTTCCAGGTGTAAGCAGCAAAAGGAGTCTGGGCAAAAAAAGAGAAGAGGGAAAAGGGTTTCCCATTCCTTGCTTTTCTTTGCCTTCTCATCATGAATGCCCTTTTGATGATGAGGGCCACCTTCTACTTATTCCTTTGGGTGGGGTACTTTGCTATTTTTGCCTCTAAATTAAATATGTACTACATTCTCATGTATTTCAGAAATGGCTCATACTCCATAACATTAGACATTTCATAACTCCATTGCATAACTCTAAGATAGCTGACTTTTCAGAATATTTGTATATTAGTCATATTTCTCACAAGCTTCAAATACTCTGCAGAATTAATTATTCCCCTGATAATATCCCAAACTAAGAAATTCTACTTCTTAAAATGCCACTTTGCTTCATCTATGTCAGTAAAGCTGATGTAAAAGGTTAAAATGTCAAGTGATGCTCTCTGTCATCTTACCTCACAGTTTGCACCTCTCTTGAGAAAACGGGTCCCAGCAAATTTACTGGATCTTCTAGCTATCAGAGTAACATACACTGGTCGTCCGTAGATTAACAGCTCTTAGAAATTAAGTTAAAGTTGCTTAGCATTCATGAATATGGCACAAAACCAAGAGAATCGTTATACCTAAAGTATGTATTTAAACACATTATGTCAGCTGGGTGTGGTGGCACACATCTGTAGTCCCAGTACTTGGGAGGCTGGTACAGGAGGATTATAGGCTCAAAGACAGCCTCAGTACCATAGTGAGACTCTCAGCAACCTAGCAAGACCCTGTTTCAAAGCAAAAAAAATTAAAAAGGGGCTGGGGATGTAGCTAAGAGATAGAATTCCCAGTACCACAAAATACACACACACACACACACACACACACACACACACACATACATACATACATACATACATACATACATACTTGTCCAATGGCCTAAAGACACCAAAAGCTCCACCTAAGAATGGAAGAGCATTGGGTCTAATGGTTCTTCAGAACTGTGCAGATATGATACAAAACCAACCTGCCAAATTAAAAAAATTCTATGAATTTCGGAGGAAATGGTAGTTAAGTGTAGTGTTGCTGGCCAAGGGAAAACCTGTTTCTTTTTGTACCGAAGTATTGGATTAAACAAGTATAACTAAACCTTCCTTAGTTTTCAGAATCTTACATCCCCCATACACAGCATGCATTATCTAATGGGATGTTTAATTATAAAGCAATATATAACATAAAACTGAGGGAATAGAGTGAGTATAAAACATTATTTTTTTATTTTTTTATTCTTCATTTTTATTTATTTATTTATTTTTTAGCATGGATTTTTATACATTCCTTGGGTACAATAGGGTTAATCACACATCTTTGTTGGGTACAAGCTTGTATAGGTAAAGACGTCCATGCACACATTTCTCATTAACCCTTCCCCAATTTCCACCCCCCTCCCTCCTGCTCCCTCCTTCTCAAGGTCAATTTAGTGATTGACTTTGATGTGATCTTGTAAGTACATCATGCTCATTAGGGTTTCCTCCCTCTCCCCATTACCTTCCATTAAATCAAATTCTTTGTTCATCTGGAGTCCCTCGTATGTCCCATTTTCTCCCTAGCTTCCACATATTAGGGAGAGCATTTCATTTTTAACTTTTTGTGACTGACTAATCTCACTTAACATAATGTTTTCCAGTTCCCTCCATTTCCTTGCAAATAACATGATTTTGTTCTTCTTTATGGCTGAGTAAAATTCCATTGTGTACATATCCCATAGTTTTGTAATCCATTCATCTGTTGATGGACATCTTGGCTGGTTCCATAGTTTGGCAATTGTAAACTGT
>PVLC010001502.1:0-140970 GCA_004027655.1 Graphiurus murinus | reverse complement strand
TTCAAAAGGAGCCTGTTGACGTTCATCAGGCAGTTTTCATTACAAAACTTATTTAATGGGCTTCTTTCTCTTATCCTCTTGCAACTGCTAATAGCTTTTAGTGATAAGGCCTTGACATCTAAAAATGAAGACGAGAAAAGGAAGTCTGCCTGTTATCGCGCCTTCTTTGAGAATTAATTTTTGTAAGGCTCTGGTTGATCTCACATGATACTGCTCATTTCTGAGCAGTTTTATGTGTGGACGAGAAGGGAATTCTCCATGACCCCAGTGACTGATTCATGCCTCTTGTCCTGTGCTCTGCAGAGTTCTCTGCATGGAAAACACTGAATGTCTCCTGAATATTGCATCTAAATACTGGGTAGATACAACCTATGTGGGAGAAATACGCATAAGATGCTACAAAATCCCTGCCTTCAGGAGCCCACCTTTTAGCTCAGGAGTAAAATACAATTGGGATGGCTAGAAAAGAAAGGCAAAGTCGCAAATACCGTGGAATAAGTAAGAGCCAACACTGAATGAGAGCTGAGAGGGAGCGGTTACTTCTGCCTGGTTTGTCCGGGCCCTCCACAAGTGGCCAGGATCTGGCCAGGTTGAGGCAGAGGGAAGGAACTTGCAGAGCAGCTGGGGAGAGGTTCACACCCAGAGTTCTAAGCAGCATAGCTGTGCACTTAAGGATGTGTAGAGGGACCTAGCAGGACACAGATTTGAGAAGGAGGTCCTTGGCAAAAGGTCTTGTGTACTTCGGGGTGTGGCTCCCTGTCTCTCTTTAGCCTGCCCCTAGTTGGAGCTGCATTAACTTTCTTGGGTTAGTATTTTCACAGTGTAAGTCCATTAATGACTTTAACAAACACAACATCCATTACTTTTTATTTTCCCTCATAGGGGGAAAAAAAAGCTATGATAATTTTACTACCTAAAAGAAATAAACTACCTAACTGTATACACATGCATAGTGCAGTACAACTATCTAATCATATACACAGACATCAGGCATTAAGTATGCAAGCACCTGTGTGTGTGTCTGTGTGCATGCATGCACACACACATGTGTGTACACACATGCTACTTGCCCCAAGGTGATCACTTTCCTTCTATCTTTGTCACAATTTATTTACCTCAGTGCGTGCTCCTTAACTTGGAAAACTTGAACTTCAGGTTAATGCTTCCTCAACATACGTTATATCCCCTTGAACTTAGTCCTGTTGCAAGAAGGAACATTCCATCCCACTGATATTAGGTCAACTCCGTTGTTTTTAAACTTTCTGATACCAAAAAGTAACACTTTGAGATATCAAAACAAGGGACAAAATATTCACTATTGTTTTCTCAGCACTCAGTAGAATATAGGATATTGAATAAGCAAACCTAGTTAGTAAATGTATGCTTTGAATTGTAAAGATAAGGGGGATTTGGGCAAATCTTGCCAGCATCTTTTTGAGTGAGGTTGCTGGTTCTTGTGGATCGTGTTGCTCCAGTAGGCTCTCCGGTGCCTCCTTCCCGATCCTTACAACATAACGCGCCTTGTGGCTCGTGTTCTCTCTTACCGAGATTCTTCACCCGCTTTGGAGCTGCTGTTACTTCACATTTAATTCCCCTTGCCATGATACTTGCCCCTGCACATTTCACTTCTCGTTCACATCCTTAAATGATTTCAAATTCTTTCTAATTAGCTTCGCAAGGCTGCTCCAGATGATGCAGATTTAGCCCTGGAAACCAGTATGCTTGCACCGATAGTGGACGGAGTTCATTAAAATTGGTTTTGATAAATAGATTATACTTGGCAGTGACCTTCCATGACCTTTTCAGGTCCCCCTAGGCAAAACTTGAGCACACAGTCCTAATGCAGAGCAGCTAATTGGGAAAGAAAATCTGAACTTAGTATTTTGCAGTGGCACCAATTCCAATATTTGAGTTCCTCCTTGCAAACAAAATCTTAAACAACCTGGCCCCGAGCCCTTTTCAAAGTGTTGCTGTGTAGGCCTGGCTGTGTGTTCTTCCAATGTTTTTTCCTGTCTTCTGGTGCGCTGCATGCACGTCAGCATGCCTGGCCCTGCTCAGTTCCTTCAACAAACAAGTGTGGAACATCTGTGAGTTCCAGCCCTGGCTCCGGGTGCGGGTGTGTGCAAAGTGAATTTGATTGAGCTGCTGTGCTAGTTTCCAGGAGGCCCTCGACTCAGAAGGAGAGACAATGCCAAGGACTAAACCGTAGAGACTCTGGTGGAAGGTTCTTAGACGAATGCAGACTACAGCTGCAGCGGAGGGGAAAGAGCCAACCAAGCTAGTGATGTCAAGTCCCTGTGTATGGGCAGGATCCTCTGGAGAAGCGCCCTGCTGCCATTTGGTGTTGGGGTGGTAACTGATACTCAGAACAGGGCTCCTGGGGACTTTCTATGCAGACAGTGTCGCCCAACCATCTGCTGGCACTGGGGTTGGCAGGAGCTTCGCTGTCTCACAGGGAGGGCAGGTGGGTGGCTTGCCTCTGTGCCTGGGCTGCAGACTACCACTGTGTGTCCGCTAAGGACCGCTCCTCGAGGACTCTGCTGAATAGGCATTTCCTGTGTGTCTCCGGTGGCTTGATGTATTTTCCCCTGCGCTGAGAATCACACTGAGGCTCAGGAATGGCCCTTTTTGCCAGCATTTAACAAATGTGTCTTCCAACTGGAAATATAAATAATTGGGACCCACTGGGATTGCTATTAAATTCTGTAAAGCACTATTCCGGGGGCCCTCAAGGAGATGGAATTGCATGTGTTGTACGGGCAGGATCTGGACAGCGTTTTCCGTGCGCATCAGATGCCACCTTCCCGGGCCTCTCTCCTGCTCTCCGGTTGCTTGTCCAGCCTTTCTTAGCTTTGGTGGAGCCTCATCATTCTTAGAGGTGCTCCAGGGTCACAGCGTAGCCAGAGGAAGCTGGGCGAGTGAACCCTACTTCATCCTGATAGAGACTGTTAATTGTAAAATCCTGGCAATTACATTGTACCTGTGACCTGATTTTTTTTTTTTTTTTTTAGTAACTCACGGGTATTATAACTTTTTGTCTAAGTAGACATTGTTCCTTATTCCTTAGTATGATTTAGTTTGTTGCTTTGGCACTGCTGTTTGAGTAGGAGAGTCCTAAGTAAGTGTGACTCTGAGTATACTGCACACATACTGGGTTTTCCCTCTTCTGTTGAAAGGGAAATGGCTAAAAAAAAAAAAAAAAAAAAAAGAAAGGAAAATGGCTTAACTTCCAGCATAAGTGCTTAAGGTTAAAAAAAAAAAAAGATAAGCACTCCACCCAACTCTTTACAACAGGAATAGTATTACAGAAGGAAGTTTTACAAGCGTGGCTCTTTGCCAGCCTTTTATTTACATCCCACTGGAGGACAGGCATTTACTCGGTACAGTTCTCAACCATAAATCACACCATCATAACTGTATTGGGGTCGAGTCCCTGATGAGCATGAAGTTCGAGGAAGCTGGATAAAACCAGGCTTTCTTGTGTTCTCCTCCATTGGAGCACAGGCGATCTGTGGTGGAGAATATCCCGAGCCTCCAGGCTTCCCAGCTGCAGGCGGGGTCTCCCCCAGTCACCTCTGCACCCATAGTGCTTCTCAGGGCCTCAGAGCCGCTGCCTGGTGAACAGTTCCTTAGGCGTTGCAGGAAATGCACTAACCCATGCCAGTTGAGGGAGAATTGCTAACTTGTTTGGGGCCAGCAGCTCAGATGAAATGTCTCTGGAGCAGCGCTGATATGTGTGAGTTCACATGCTAAGAAGCGTCCTTTCAACACTTTGTTTATCTCCCTCATTTAAATTTGGAGTGTATTTTCTCATGACCACCTCTTGAACTAGGGGAAAGGCGTCAGAAGTTAAAGAGCTAGTAGTGCCAACTTAAGGTGATGGCAGCAGGATTCTGAGCAGTAGACAGAGAGGGAAATTCGTTTAAGCATGGACTCTGGACCCACTTGGGCAGCGGGTTCACCTGAGTGAGTCCAGCCAGTGGTTGATTTGCTTGTTACATGGCCTGAGATTTAGAAATACACAGGAACAAGGAGCACTGCAAACCTGCAGGGCGGCTTTTCTTCTGTTGAGAGTCTCACAGCATAGGCTCAGTGGTCTGTGAGCAGCCAGCATTTCTTGAGAGCCAGCATGTTCTTGCACAGTGAATGGTGCCACCTTCTTTGGGCTCAGTAACACATGCCATTGCTCTCGGCTGCAGTTTTGATGCTGATTACATTTCCAGCCTCTTCCATACCTCTACAGAAACCTCCTTTTGTGCAGTGCCCAAACTGTACAATCTTGCACAAAACAAATACTTTAAATATACACATGTACACATATTTATTTACATGTCACTCATGTTTGTATATTCATATTCACACCATGTTTATGATAGCCAACTGGGGAATGCTGTAACATTTTGTATTAATTAGACTGAGAGGGAAATAGCGTGACAGTTATTTCAATAAGTATAGAATCAACGTTCGATAAAATTCAGCACACATGCGTACTAGGTTTAAAAAAATCAACAGAGTAAATGGAGCTCCTTTAACTTTATGAAGGCTATCTATCAAAATCTTCCAGCAAATGTCATCCTACTTTGTGGTGAGCTATTTGGAGCCTTCCCATCAAAGTCAGGAAAAGGCCTGAGAGTCCTGCCAGCACTGCAAGTGTTCAGTATTGTACTGGAGATCACACCTAGTTAACCAGAAAGTGAAGAAATAAGAGAGTTAAGATTAGCCAAGCATGGTGATACACCTGTAATCCCAATATTTGGGAGGCTGAAACAGGAAGATTGCATATTCAAGGCCAGCCTCTGCAATTTAGCAAGATCCTCAGCAACTTAGAGAGACCCTTTATCAAAGTAAGAAATAAAAAGGGCTGGAGGTGTGGCTCAGAAGTAGAATGCCCCTGGGTTCAATTAAAAAAAAAAAAGAGTAATCGAGGTAGGGACTAATGCACCCACTGTTCCTTCTGCTTTCCCACCTGTGTCTCCAGGTCAGACTGGTCATCACATTCCCTGTGACCCCACAGAGCACCTGGAGGTGGGAGTTGGTGGGGAGTCCCAACTGGATGGACTCCTGCACCTCTGCTTACTTGATCCCTAGGAGCCCAATCTTTCTCTTTTTATTGCCATTTTTTAAGTTATTGCGTGTTCAGGATTTTGGATACCATCAGGGAGAAGCTGTCACACTTCTAAGGGATGGTGGCTTGTTTTCTGATGCCTGGACCACATTCGTGGCAGGCTCCACAGAGGAAGCACCATCAGGGCTGCAGCCTGCCCAGCCCCTGCGGTGTGATAAACAGCGAGCATGCAGTGCTAGACCAGAAACAGAAGCATGAGAAATGGGTCGGAGCTGTCTTCATGAAACTGTGCATCTGTGAGGAGACCCCCATGCAGGCAACTCATTGAGAATTCTGTCCTTCCTCAGGTCTGGGGGACCACAGTGTTAACACAGAGGAGGAAGCAATGCTTTCCAGTAAATTTAGGAGAGTAATGGATTATAGAGAAGATGACAGCCTTGGCAAAGGCATGAGGGCCTGCAGTCAGAGTATGTTCATGGGTCTTAAAGACAGTGCTACCTGGATAGTGGGCTAATCAAGGGCGTGGGAGGGGCTGGAGAATGTCCTTGATCAGGTGTTTCCAGATACCTGGGAAGCTACCTTGCTGGTAATGTGCAGCCGTAGAAATACAATTAATACTAATTTGCCCAGTGTTCTTTGAAAATGACACCATGACCTACTGCTCAGAATCCCCTGCACTAAAGCCTGTGCGTGTATTATTTTGATTATAATGGTGCGAAATGTATATTTAGGCTTCCCACTGCAGATGCCATCTGTATGTGCCCAAATTAACTCCTGTTGGAACAAACCTCACATCCCCGACCCTGACATTGGATAATCCCCTATTTCAGTACGGATTAGAACACTTCGTGGTGTAATAGTCAAATGACCTAAAAGTCTAAAATTCTGAGAAATATTCTAAAAGATCATTTTTTTGATAACTGTACAAGGGAAACCTTTGATGTCTACAGTCGCTCTAACATATCACTTATTTTTAAAGTCCATATACATATACTTGTAGGAAAATTAAGCAATTCAGAGATACTTTAGCATATTTGGAAGGGCACACATTTTTGCAGCCACCCTATGTATGGAATTTGTTGTCTAAATTAATAGAAATTGAAACAAAAAGTAGCGAATATTATCTCTTAAATTTTGCAATGTTTTCTAGAAGAGAAAAAATAAATCAAAAAGTTATCCACAGAGCAAAATTTTAAGTATTTCAACTGGGGCATTTTCTATAGGCCTGTGGGGTGACTTTGAATAAGAAGCACTTTTACATTTTCAAAGAACAGGAGATTTGTAGCTACATTTGCTGCTTTAGATACTCTTATATATGAACTTTCAAATGAATGACCTCTATTACAAGTTTTTATGTTTTAATATATAAAAGTGTGTGTGTGCAGAGCAAAGATAAGGAAAAAGGGTTTGTGCAGCTAAAAATAAGGAATGTATGTACAGCCAGAATTAGGATAAATATCTGTCACTTAAAATATGGATTGAGAAGTAGCTTATCTACTTTGTTATTTAATCAGCATTTTATATTTTAGGAATGTACAGTGAAATGATTTTCAAATCATATTTAAGCAGATTTAAAAAAATCCATATCGTGGAATAGTCTTTAAACATTCATTTGGACAGGTATTTATCTTATAGGAAACTTCAAGATCAATAAACCATTTTATATCCTGACTGTATGTTAAGCAATTTAAAGTCTAGAAATGATTAGCATGCATGTTTGATTTAAGCACCTTGAGTATTTTAGTCACACTGCTTTCCAAATGCATGTGACTGCAGCCAGTGCCAGGGTCTGGCGGAGGAAGCAGGTGAGTGACAGGGACTTCTAGGACCCCCAGCCAGGGGCAGGGACTCAGGTGATGTCCTTGCATCTGGCTGGGTCTGCTCATCTACTTTGAATCCTGCTCTAGTAACCTTAATCATCTGTATCCCAGAGTATCACACAGCTGAAAAAAGAGAGGAAACCTGGAGAAGAAGGTATACAGAAAGCAGCAGAGCTGTTGCCTGCAAAACTGAAACTTAAGTTAAAAAAATTAAGTCAACCCCTAAACTGAACATGAGAAGGAAGGAGGGGGGAGGGAATGGGGCAGGAACTGGGGAAGCGTTAAATGAGAGATGTGTGCATGTATGCCTCTACCCAGTTGTACCTCACAAATATGTATGATTACAGTGCACCAATAAAAAAATAAATTAATAAATAGGAAAAAAAAACCCTAAAAACCAGCTGGGTGTGGTGGCACAGACCAGTACTTGGAAGGCTGGAACAGAAAGATGGAAGGTTTGAAGCCGGCTTCAGCAGTTTAGTGAGACCCTCGGCAACTTAGTGAAACGCTTTTTCTAATTTTAAAAGTGGTAAAATAGAGCTGGAGGTGTAATTTGGAGGTAGAATGCCCCCAGGTTGAATCCTCAGTTTATTAAACATTAAAAATAATGTTTTTTGAACATTAAAATAAAAAACTCAAGGAATGTGCTATGGCAAGGAAAAGAAAAATACCAACAGTGGTATTGACAACTGAGGTATAATTATCTCTCTATATTTAGGAGGATTTGTTTCAGGACCCCACTCAGATACCAAAATCCATGAATATTCAAGTCTCCTATATAAAATGGCATAGTATATGCATATAACTTATACACATCCTCCTGAATATTCTTTCTTTTCTTCTCTTTCTTTCTTTCTTTCTTTCTTTCTTTCTTTCTTTCTTTCTTTCTTCTTTCATTTCATTTATTGATACTGGGAATTGAATCCAAGGAAGTTCTACCCCATAGCCAAATCCCCAGCCATTTTTATTTTATATTTTGAAACAAGGACTTGATAAGTTGCCAGGGGTCTCAGTAAGTTGCTGAGACTCCTCAAACCTGTGATCCTCCAGTCTCAGCCTCCCACATACTGGGATTGCAGGCATCCTCCACCAAGCCCGGCTCCTTTATGCTCTTAATCACCTCTAGATTACTGATCATATCTAGTATAATGTATATACAGTGTAAACTGTTGTTCTGTATTGTTTAGGGAATGGTAAGAAAAAAGTCTGTATATGTTCGGTACAAACACATTTTTAAAAAATACATTGGATCTGCAGTTGGTTGAATCTGATGTGGAACCCAGGGATAACACAGGACCAACTGTAATCAGGAAACTTAATTATGGCCCCCAAGACATAAATAAGCCATTAAGTCCTGAGAGAGAAGACTGTAAATCTTAGAAATAAATCCATCAACCGCGGTCATAAACAAGTTGTTGTGTTATGATGTTGTCACTTCATTTAGACAGAAATATTTGTTTTGTGAAAAAGCACATGTCTTTTGCTGGCAGGTTGGGGAGCTTTGGAGCAAGGCCCGGGGAGGGAAGATGGAAAGCAGGGCCACCCAGGCTGTGGGTCGCGCAGTCAATCTCCGCCATCATGGAGACTGCATGTTCTGGGCAGCCCACCCTTATACTTTGCTCTTCCTATTTGGATTACTGCACAGATGCTGTGCACACACCTGAACGCTGATAAAGCCAGGGCCCAGAGACCTTTAGCCTTTGTTAAAAAAATAAAAACAATAATTACAACCAATTATGTTGACAACATATCGTTTTAATTCGTGGCTATTTTTTTTTTGTGTGTGTGTGGTACTGGGGATGGAACCCAGGGGCATTCTACCTCTGAGATACACCCCCAGTCCTATTTTTATTCTTTATTTTGAAACAGGGTCTCACTAAGTTGCGGAGTACCTCACTAAGTAGCTGAGGCTAGTTGTAAACCTGCGATCCTCCTGTCTGAGCCTCCCAAGAACTGGGATTACAAGTGTGTGCCACCATGCCTGGCTAATTAGTGGCTATTTTGTTTCTGAGATCGAGACAACTTTTCTTAAGATGGCTAGGATTGCATGAGGGTTTTCCTTTTGTTTTCTCTTAGCGATAATATGTCACAATTACAGCATGAATGATTTAGCCAGAATTGGTTGTTCAAGATAATGAATGTGTTGGATGAGTCCTTTCTCTGATGCTATAATTGAGGAGGAAAGCGTCAACTTTGTAGGGAAAAAGTCAGGCTGTCAGACACAGAATCCTGGGGCAAGTGCCCTGTGGGATTGGCCAGAGTGTCAATCGATCACTGTGTCCTCCTGTTAATATATAATCCCTCTTGCATCTTAACTCCTATAACATATATCTGTGGCACAATGGAACTTTCACATGACCCCCTTAACACTCACATTAATTTTACATTAATTTCACATGACTCCCTTAACATTTCACCATTAATATGTAAGATCCCTTGAAGGGATAGCTCAGTATTTTGTGCATGGTGTAGATGTTCCAACAGTGATTACTCAAAAATGGATGGATGGATGGATGGATGGATGGATGGATGGATGGTTTCATAAGTATATTGAGAGTGGAAAGTATCATTTAGGCAATATTACTTTGACTTTTAATTTCAAAATCTGAATGTTTAAATTAATCTATTTAGGTTATTATCCATGAGTAGGAAACATTCATGGGGTAATAGGAATCTAATTAATCAACCTGAGTTATACAAAGAAAGCTATTCAAATATCCATATTTAAGAGAAAAATAATTAATTTCCCATAGTAAATTTTCCAAAAGAAGAACAAAAAATGCAGTCTTGTGGGATTTTTTTGTAGAGAAAAGATGTTGATAAAACATACATGTTTTTCATTTCCCAGATCCATTAAATCCAGCACAGAGTGCCAAAAAACACCCAAGACTTCTAAATATTTCCAAACAATGAAATAAATGTCACAAGCACTCTGACCTTAGCTCCAAATACATCATTCATGATGTGAAGGTTTTAGATTAAATAAATGTTCCTCCTGCTATCAGCTAGGGCAAGAAACTTTTACTTAAGTTATGAACTGATAGAATGACAGCTTTATGTGAACTCAGATAAGAGCAAATTTAGGAGATCATAATTTTCTACTAGATGATCACATCACAGAGAGGGTGAAATGATATACTTAGAAACTTGAGTGCAAGTTGAATTTATGCTTACTTTACCATACAGATAAATCCATTCTCCTACATTAGCCCTGGTAGGAAAATGTGTTAGTGTGACCATCTGCATTTTCTTGGGAGAGGTAATCATTTCTCCAACTACCATGTTTGGAGAATGTCTGACACTTTCATGGTCTGCATCCTGTGTCGCTTCCAGGCCTCTGTACAGACTAGAGGTGCCACATATACCAGGCTATCTGCAAATGTCTGTCAATCATTGTCTTATCACCTCGAGAGCAACATCACGATGCTTTTCATGATAACACTATTTTATGGATGGAGATGCTAAGACAGTAGGTTAAGGAGTTGACAGGAGGAGAGCCCTGGCCAGAACTCCCCGAGTTCTCCTGCTTACCACAGATAGCTGTGAACTTAGGAGTGACCATCCCACTTTGGAATAGAGTGGGAAGAGAAAAATATCTGCAGGACATCAGGACTGACAGAGCTGATTCCCGGTGCCATGTACTCACTAGGCAGTCTTGCAGGAGGTGGATATTTTAGACAACTTTCCCCATTAAAATGTGGAGTCAGTGGGCTGAGGATATCATGAACAAAAGTCTTTCAAATTTTACATACATTTGACCAAAGAATGTTGATTCCCATGCAACTTTAAATCTGTAAGGACACACCTATTTCTAGTTTTGAATCAATTATAGAATCAGTCATACAATCATACAATTGCTTTTTCTTTTTGAGAACTTGTTTGGTTCCTGGTAGCAACTTCTGGCCATGTTTGCAAATGTGCCCTATACTTAGTTCTAGTTCCATGAGAAGCTCTGAGAACAATATGCTCCCAAATCAGTTCAAAACTTCTCACCTTAAGAGGCCCACTTAGCATGTTTAACCCAGGGCTTCTGCATCTTTCCTGCCAACAGACATTTCACATGTAGTATCCATTAGTATGCCATGGAGACTTGATTTGGAAAAACTTTCATGGGATGAGTAGAACACCAGTTTATATGCTGTTTATGCTCTTAAAGTAGAAGATATTTCCCTAACATTTCGATCAGTCTACAGCATTGATGGAATTGATGAGGTTGAAGTGCAAATCAGTGGTCAACATATGTATACTGTGTCACTATTCTGTAAAGTTAAATTCTAAGACATGAATTGTGAATAGCTTTAGGCTCATTAATAAAAGATGAATTATAACAAGTAACCCATCTTGCTAGAGAACCTTCAAGACTCTCATCAGTGCCCTGAATTTCCTATGTATTATTAATAACAAATAATAGTCTTCATTTTAACTTTAAAACTTTGTCACAAGAAAGAATTTGAAGAATGTCATAGCAAGATAATTATGAGTTTTCCTTGATGGAAATTTTCTTGCCACTGGGAGACCAGATTATAGAAGCAAAGAAAGTAGGAGATCAGAAAATCCAACGTTATATCAATCATCATCGAGTATTTTGGATCCTTGGAGAACTGGAAGAAAAGCAAGAATATGAATTTATCTTTTATGTACACAAACAATAAATATATACTTACATAGGTATTAGTTTTCTGCTGCTGTGTATCAAATTAGCACACATTTAGTGGTTTCCAACAGGGTGCATTTGCTATCTCACAGCACAGTGGGTCAGAAGTCTGGGTAGTTTAATTGACTCCTGGCTTCACAATCTCTCACAGTCTGAAGTCAAGTGTTGGTTTCATTTGCAGTCTTTTCTGAGGGTCAGGATCCTCTTTCAAGCTCAGTGGATGTTTGCAGAATCCTGTTCCTTGCAATTTAGAAGCTGAGGTCTCTGGTTTCCTGCTGGCTACAGACGGAAGGTTGATCTCGGCAACTGGACTTCCTTTCGTCCTAGCCACATGGCTCCCTCACAGCATGGCTGCTGAGTTCCTCAAAGCCATCAGAAAGATCTCTCTCTAGTTTGCTAGGAGAAGGTCACAGACCAGGAGACCTAATCAAGAGAGTGACTCTGAGTCCCCTTCGCAGAACCAGCCATCACTGCAGGGAAGCACAGGGTACAGGGTATGGCGCCCAAGTGGGAGGACTCTTGGGGACTTCCTAGAATCTCACCTCACACATTGCATGGGTGGGTGCTTACTGTGGAAGCACCCTTAAGATCTGACATGAGGCACCATAATCAAGGAGTCAGGGAGCAGGTGACAGGAAATGAATAGCTTTCCTCAGGGTTCCGAGTGGGTCTGCCCAACCTGTGGGCCCTGGGGACGCATGACCCAGCCTGCCTGAGCAAATGCAGAAGAAAGCAAAGAAGTGCCACCGCCGCGTCGCTAATCCTGGGTCTTTGTGAGATATCGTCAAGAATTTTCCCAACTAAATAAGCCAATAGAAGATGTTACAACTCGGTTTTATCTTACGTTTCTTTAGTCACAAAGAAAAGCAGATTTTAAAAATGACATCCACATGTTCTAAGAGAGGAGAATGGCATTGTAAATCTTTGCAATCAATGGACAGAAAAAAAATCAAGTTGTCGCATATTTATCAACAGCCTGTGAATTATGTTTTCTAGAATATTTCTTAAAAGCTCAAAACTTAAAACTTTTAGAAATTAACTTATATATAAAATACGTATTAACTCATCAAGCATCTACTAATTAACAGGTACTTGCAAAATATTTATCATTCTTGCCCTGAGCTGCTGCCTAACAACTTTTCCTTCAATCTTATTTCAGTAAGATGTTTGTTGAGGGCATCAGATTGTGTTTCAACCTTTGTCTTCATGACCGATTTTTCCACATTTACTCTATTATTATAATTTTTATATTTTCTTGCCAAGAAATGGAGCCGCTTTAGCCCACACAGTATGTGTGTGTGACTGTATCCATCACATCCAAATCTTATGACTGTAGGGAATATCTTGTTTCTTAAACCTTGGTTTCCTTGTGGTTTTGAGTGCCTGGAGGTTTGCACAGCTGACATAATTTTCTAGTAAGAAACCGCATGGTATTTGTTGAGTTTTTTTTTTTTGTCCTTAAGAGAATCTGGGGTAACTGCCCTCCCCAACCCCATATATCGTTGTAAAAGCAAAAACAGTGAGCAGTCCTGCTAAAGCCCTAATTTTAATGACACAGCCATATTTTGGTTTATCTTATTAATTCTAGTTTTTCTAAAATTCCTCATAATCCCTCATAGGAACTCTTAAAATTTGTATAAAAATATTACAAGGTATCAAGCAAGTATATTAAAGTATTTCCCCTTAAAAACAGAGAACTAGAAATAAAAGGTGGATGTTCTTGCTCAAGGTCACCCGCCTCTATCCCCCCAGTGATAAGGATTCACTTCTAACTACAAGTCCTTTCTCCTCTCATTGCAAGATATTTGCCAGGAAAAAAAAAAAAAAAAAAGATGTCTGAATTCTTGACTTTCACTCTCACAGAGAGTAAGAATTTAAAGCCATTATAGTGAAAAACTAAAGTAAATAGATGAATCATCTCATCTGAGAGGTAAGATTATAGAGGCAAAAGTGCCTACAAATCACAGCCTCTGTAATAAAGAAGATTTCCAGCAACAACACTGGTTTTCTTATTCTCTTGAGTTGTCTTCAGCATTGTAAAAAGCAATGCCCAAAAATGATGTGTACGAAGGAAAGCCAGCTCCATTTTTCAGTATGCACACATGTATAAGCTAATGCACGCACGTACACACACCCCACATCCTTTTATCAGTAAGAAAGCAGACAAACATTTGCTTGCTTTTCTGCACTTAGAAGAATCCAAACTGACTGTCTGCTGGTTGAAAGTGCGTGCACATTTGAGAGTCCCTGAGATGTCAGGCTTGCGTGCCCTCTGTAGCATCCAGGGTGCCCTTCGCCCAGTGGGGATAAGAAGTTGCATTACTCCCAGGTTTTGCCCTTGAGATCCCAGGCACCAGAGATCCCGCTGCAAAGAAGTAACATTAAAAAAAGGCTTATGTGAGTAACATAACCAGGTACATTAGCTACCTAGAAGAAACCTGCTGAGAGACAAACACTTTAGAGAAGAGCAAAATTGTGAGTGCTTTTCAACTTAAAGACATTCACTTTTTTTGTTGCAATGCTGTTTTCACAATTTTCAAAACATATCTATTCTATAGTACTTTTATGACTAGTAATAATAGTAATGATAACAAGAACACGGAATATTCTTAGAATTTGTAAATCATCAGCCTCTCTTCAGAGTGTCTAGTGAAACTATTGTGCAGTGTTTAGAGTATCTTTTCACCTTCAATAAACCTGATTTGAATGCATGTGCTGGGTCTTTCTTTGAGTCAGCTGGCTAAATATATGCAACATGAGTGTGGATAATAAATGCTTTCTGGTGTTAGGATATCATTTTGTCTAACCCCTCGCATGTTGAGATGGGTTTCAAGTATTTAAGGACAATCTGCAGAGGGTTGGACAGTGAGCTAGAAGTGGTCTGGAGGCCAAGTTCCTCCTACTTCTCCAAATCCCACCGAGGGTAGTTTTAACTCCTTCATGTCCAAAGGAGTTAAAATGAAAATGCACTGCATGAAAATGCACTGCCAGCATGAAAATGCACTGCAGCCAAAGAAACTGACTCTAAGTGAAATCAGTGATTACTACAGGATGAGGAACATATGCAGGAAACACACACACACATACACGCACACACACACAATGCAGTTGGTACATGGGCTAGCTATGTAATGGAAAAATATGTCATTTTTTTTCAGCCATATATGTAATGACAAGAAAAATTGGAGTTGATTCACATCTTATATTTAAGAATCATTTATCTGCAAATACTTAGTGGTTATTTTCAGTTCTAAATATCCCAACATTAATGGTATGGCAAAACTACTGTGCTATTTAGTGGGTGCAGGTACGCATTATGCATGTACACAAAATGCATGTAGGTGCTATTTGGGTTTGACTGAAGTGCTGTTAAGAATTTTAGCATTTATGTTCATGAGAATGTTCACTTATAGTTTTCTTTCCCTTTGAAGCCTGTCTGGTTTTGATACTAAAGTTGGCCTCTTAAAGTGACCTGGGATATACTTTTGTCCTTTGCAATTCTCTGCAAATGTTGGGTACAGTCGGTATGTTACAGTTATTTCTCATTGCATCCTCCAAGCCTCTATTAAATATACTGCCTTTCTTCTAGCTGCCTGAAGGTACAGAATCTAGTTATAAAGCATCTTTCAAGATTCTGTCATCTGTGTCATTTCTACCTTAGTTCCGATTGACTGATTTCTCTCCTCGTAATGGGTTATGTTTTTATTTTTACCCTTTTGCATACCTGGCAATTTTAGGTTGGATGCATAATATTGTAAGTATTACCTGGCTATTTGCCAGACAATTTTGTTGTCTGAAAATATGCTAGAGTTCTTTTCTGGGATGTTTTTAAGTTATACAGAACCAGTTTGATTGGCTGGGTTCTTGCTTTTAGGCTTTATTAGTTGGGCTCAGAGCAGTATGTAGTTTCTGGTAATTTTCCCCACTGCAGAGGCAAGACCCTTCTTGGTATCCAACTAATGACCTGAGAACCCAGAGATTTTCCTTTCTCGATCTTGGGAGCAAGCATTACTCCCAGCCCTTTGTGGCTGATCTTTATGGGTGAGTCTTTTCCATCCCTGCATATAGTTTCTTTATTTGTTTGCTGACTCTTATCTCTTTGGAGTACTTGAGGAGGTGCTCTACAGTTCCCTGGAGTTTGCTCAGCACGGCAATGTCCTTTCTGAGAAGCTTGGCCACCTTGGCATCTCCAGCTCCATCTCTGTGTTCTCCCTCTCTTATCTAGTCTACACCTGGGTTTCCATTCCCTGGGAACTTTCTCAGCACTGTGAGCTGTGACATTCCTGAGACTCCTTCATTTGTTTCCCATTAGCGACCACTAACCTTCACTACCTGAATTCTAGTGTCTAAAGAGCTGTCGCTTCATATAAATTTTAGTTATTTTGGCAAAAGAGTTAATCCTGTGTCTGTTTCCCCATCTTGATAGAAGCAGAAGTCACTCTTTGACCATGTGATTTTGAATTCACTTCCTGCCCATGTTTGCTCTGTTTGAGGCTTCTGGGATCATGAGTCTACTTCTCTGAATGTGCTTTAGCTTTTGCCATTTGCAAGCACCATTGAATTAGTCTATTATTTCTTTTATGCAGAATGGCTTTCCATCTCAGCATGCCAAGTTTACTTACTGAAAGAGAACTTGGTAGATGCATATGGAAACCATAAGTATTCCATATGGGAATAAATTTGGTTTATATATTCAGCTATTGATAGAATGATTTTTAGTATAATTTCCATGCTTTGTGCTGAACATGTGGAATCAATTCTGCTTGGATTGCCTTCATCTCTCTATTTTACTTCTAACCTAGGAAATATACAATATTTTAGATTTTTTTAAAAGAAAAATAAATAGCAAAATAGGAGGCTCCCTTTACCCACCTCAATTTGCTCCCCAAATGTATGCACACTCTACTTGACTCAGCTTATCTGTGACTGGATCAATATGATTATTTATCCATTGACTAAGTAAATAGTGTAACTGTGCTCAAGATTGAGAAAATGAGATAAATATGACAAAGTTCTTGCTCTTCACAAACTCGTAAACTATTAGTGCAGGCTGAATTATAAATAGACAGTTAAGCATCAGGGAAATGCATACTTTAATTTTGCTAAACAGAGCTGCAGCGGTGGAAGCCTGAATGAGAAGAGAGGCAAGTCAGATGGGGAGGAGAAGCCGGGTGTTGTGGGGCATGCCTGTAATTCTAGTCCTGGGGAGGCTGAGAGAGGAAGATTGCAAGTTCAAGGACAGCCACAGCAACTTAGCAAGAACCTGTTTCTAAATTAAAAATACAAAGGGCTGGGGGTGTAGCTCAGAGGCAGAATGCTCCTGGGTTCAATACCCAGAAGTAAATAAAATAAATAAATAAATAAATAAAGTGCTGGGGGTGTAGCTCAGAGGTAGAATGCTCCTAGGTTCAATATCTAGAAAGAAAAGAAAATAAATAAATGCTGGGGCTGTGGCTCAGAGGTAGAATGCTCCTGGGTTCAATATTAAGGAAGGAAGGAAGGAAGGAAGGAAGGAAGGAAGGAAGGAAGGAAGGAAGGAAAGGAAGGAAGGAAGGAAGGGAGGGAGGGAGGGAGGAAGGGTATGCTGGGGGTGTGGCTCAGAGGTAGAATGCTCCTGGGTTCAATATCTAGAGAGAGAGAGAGAGAGAGAGAGAGAGAGAGAGAGAGGAAGCATGCTGGGGGTGCGGCTCAGAGGTAGAAGAGAGAGAGAGAGAGAGAAAAGCATGCTGGGGGTGTGGCTCAGAGGTAGAATGCTCCTGGGTTCAATATCAAGAAAGGAAGGAAGGAAGGAAAAGGAAGAAAGGAAGGAAGGAAGGAAGGAGAGAGAGAGAGAGAGAGAGAGAGAGAGAGAGAGAGAGAGAGAGAGGAACAAACTTGCTGAGGGTGTGGCTCAGAGGTAGAATACCCCCAGGTTCAATCCCCAGTACTACCAAAAAAAGGGAAAAAATGTGTCATAGAAGTGAAGGAGAACCAGTTGAATGTCTCACAGGTTTCTGAATTAAAATTTTAAATGGATGGTTTTATCTCTACTGACTGATACAGAGAATCCATGGGGAACATATTTGGAGGAATTATTTAAAATTGTTTTAGTAACCATGCTTATCCAATAATTTCCATCAGAATATTAAACATCCTATGTGGCAAATAAAAGCAATTAGCTCCCTACTATCATTTTTTTTAAAATCATTTTTCTTTATTATTAAATGCAATGCTGTTCAAGTTCCATCCAAATTTGGGTAGTTACAGCAGCAGTAAACTAGTCAATTGTAGCATACAGATTCATTTAAGGCCATGTAAGTGATCACAGCTGAATTGAATCACCTCATAATTTTGGTCGTGAATATGAAACAGATTGGTCTGACCATTCCTCAACCTTTCATAATTTGATACTTCAAGCGAGTTCATCATAATCAAACCACAAAGAGCAGTTTAAGGGAGTCCTGAGTCTCCTGTTAATCTTTGTTCTGCAGCCATATGTGGCACACGGCTGTAATCCCAGAACTTGGGGACGCTGAGACAAAGGGATCACAGGTTTGAGGCCAGCCTCAGCAATTTAGTGAGACTCTCAGCAACCTAACAAGACCCTTTTTCAAAACAAAAAAATAAAAAGGGCTGGGGTATATCTCAGAGGTAGAATGCCCCTGGATTCAATCTCCAGTGCCACAAAAACAAAGAAACAGTAAATACACAAACCAATTAATAAATAAACATTATCTTATGAAGAAATAAAAACATAAGAACAGGTTTAGTTATTGCAAACTTAGATGTAAAAAGCCTGAATTGATCTTCCCTAGCCTTAACCCATTCCCACCTCTGGGACATGTGACACCCTGTCCCGCTGGGACCAGCACACAGATGCCAACCTAGAAGCTGGAGCAGGCATTTGGATACATTTTCCACTGATAGACTTCGAAAATTAAACTTCATCTCCACAGAAGAATTAATTGTCTAGTGTGAGGCAGCTAGGAGATGCCAGAGCACTTTGTATTTATTAAGATGTAGTGTCTTACTATTTTATAGCTAATGTCCAACTTGTTCATGCATAAAACCTACACATTGTACACTGCATGTATTTTGAGCCCATTTCAGTAAGAGGCTCCAGGATGCTTACCCAGCCAAGCTGGCACAGAGTGACAGAGGACAGGGTGGTGGCGTGTGGCAGTTCCCATCCAGGCACGCCTGCACCCCTCACCATAGTACAGAAGACCTAACGCAGGGGCTCCCTGCATTCCCAGCTTCCATGCCAGTGAAAGAGATCGTGCACACGGATCTAGCTTTTCACACGATGGGGTCTATGGCATTCGGCCTGGCTATTTTTTCACTTAGGAAGCAGCCTCCCAAAGATGCCATAATGAAAGATGCTGTCCAGGAAGGAAAGTGAAGTCATCCATCTATCTCGTGTGGGCAGCTCGAGGAGGGTCTGAGCTGGCATGAATGGCTGGAGGGGGTTCCATCAGAGAAGCAGCCATGATTGCTTTGCATGTTTTCTGTTAAGTGCCTGTGATGTTGCAAACATGAAGAACTACTGAGCATTGCCCATTGCAAGAGTAGCAGTAATAATAATAAAAGGATTGTGAGTAAAGAACCCTAGTTAGAATCACTAGAACAGCGATGAAATAAAGATTACATTAAGCTTCAGGTTAAGGTGGTAGCAAGGACGCCCATGGACAGACACCTTCTCTCTTGCTGGAAACTCACTAATTCAGTAGCAGAGAGATTGTTTCTCCAAGGCACAAGCCCACAAAGATGGGAGGAGGGGAAAAACAGATATTTATTTATTTATTTATTTATTTATTTATTTATTTATTTATTTGTTTTTGTGCTGGGGGTTGAACCCAGGAGCATTCTACCTTTGAGCTACACACCAGCCCTTTTGTTTTCTTTTTAAATTTTAAAGTGTGTCTTACTCAGTTGCTGAGGGTCTTGCTAAGTTGCTGAGATCAGCTTACTGTCTCACCCTCCTCTCTCACTCTTCCAAATATTGGGATTACAGGCTTGCACCACCATGCCTGGCTCCAGATTTTAATTTTAAAATGGGACTTGGAAACATATTCAAGATGAATGAATCTGAGATCCTCAGAGAGGACCCGTGTGGACAAGGGTTAACATAATCACTGACCCAAACTGTGGTCCTTAGAAAGGCCTGTTCACAAAGCTGACTGTTGGCTGGCATCTGGAAATTTGGACTTCAGGAAGCCTTCGCCGTTCTCAGACTGACAAAAGTGGTTGACTATGTCCAAACTCTTATTCAAATGGTGTCTTATATGCTGAGCACCTGCCTTCCTTCCTTCTTAGATCCTGGACTTTTGGTACATGACAGACAGAGATGCTTACGTGTCAGACCCAGTATAACCCTGAGCACTGAGTTCAAGTGAGCTGCCCATGTGACCCCACTGGGAGAGCCTTGAGGTAGTGTTATAGGGTCTCTCCCGACATGCCCTATCCTTCTGTTGATTGAGCTTTGCACCCTTACAAAGGGTAGTAATTTACAGCAGAGAGTGCTACCTTGCACAGTTCTGCAAACACTGCTATCTAGTCACAGAAAGCAGATGTGGTCTTGGGGACCCCCAGCACATGGATGATGAGAATCTTCCTGATTCACACTCCAAACTCCGAACTCAGGAATCAGTAGCTCTGCTTTCTCTGCTGGTGGTGAAACAAAGTTTGGGTGGCTTCTGTTTAAGAGGACATCAGACCTGCGGACCTCTCCTCCACTTCTTCAAGATGCCTGGACCTGTTCTGTCCAGCAAAGACCAGGAAGTTTATTCCTTGCAGAGGAAAACAGAGAGCCCCTGGACCCCTGGGTGCCGGGCTTTGGAACTGACCGAGACTGACTAAGAACATGAGTGTCTACTGAAAACTGAGAGCCCAGCACTTTCTCTTCACTTATCTCCCTGAACCTTGGAGGCTCCACATTCAGACAATCTTCTCCAGGGACTCTAAAGAGCCGGGCAGAAAAGGTGAAGGATTCTGACCTCTTCTCCATCTAATAACCCAGCCAGTTCCCTCCAGGGCCAACAAACTCCTCCTCTGTGCTCATACCTTCTGGTTGAGCATTTTACCCAAGTACCTTAAGTACCAAAGGTGAGAAAACCAAAAATGTCCAGACATCAGAAGAAAGCATCTAATGTGAAAGATAGAGTTCCAGACACACAAAGAAAATAAGCAACTTGGAGAAGGCAGAAACTATGAAGAGAGACGAAAACCTCAAAATAATCTTCCTGGTAGTGTGGCCAGGAAAATATAAATAGCACACAATTACAGAGAATAGCCAAGAACCAAAGGAGATTATTTTTTAAGTTTAAAGTATGGTAGAAGAGATAAAGATCACCATAACAATTTTGAAAGGTAATAAGGAAATCTAGAAAGTAAAGCAAAAAGATGAAGAGATGAAAAATACAGATATAAGATAAAAAATTCATAGTTTTATATAGGAGTTTATATCCAAACAACAGAATTTCCAGCCAGAAAGGGGAAGGGAAGAGCAAGGAGAAAGTGACAAAATTATCAAGAAAATTACTAAAATAAAATATCAACTTATATATAAAAATTATTTACCAAGCCAGGCATGGTGGCACATGCTTGTAATCCCAGTACTTGGGAGGCTAAGACCAGAGGATGTGGGTTTGTGACCAGCCTCAGCTACTTAGTGAGGCCCTCTGCAACTTAGTGAGACCCTGTTTCAAAAATAAAGAATAAAAGGAAGGCTGGGGTGTAGTTCAGAGGTAGAATACCCTTGGGTTCAATGCCCAGTACATAAAAAAAAAAGTTTACTAAAATGTCCCAAACTTAAGTACATAACCGTGCCATTTCAGGATGCTGAGAAACAACAAAAATCCTATAAGTTGCTCAGAGATATTTTTTTAAAGGTCACAAGTAAAGGATAAAAATCGAACTTTGTTTCCTAATAGTAACAAGGCAAGATAGAGCACATGAAGCATTGCATTCAATTCTGAAGGAAAATCAACCCCAACCTAAAATTCCTACCAAAATTTTCATCAATTTTGAGGGTCGCATAATAAAGATGTTCTATGTTGATAACAAAGAGTCAGACATTTGTCTGGCAAGCACCCTTATTTTGAGTGGTGCAGCAGATTGAACTTCAGAAAAAAGAAGGTCAAGCAAAAAAGATGAAAGCTTGTCATGCAGGAAATAAAAGATTGAACAGAAGGAAGAAGGGAAGGAAAGCCCAGCTCAGAGTACAGAGCAATCCAGGATAATGATGTTTGCCAAGCACAGAGCAGCCAGGCCAATTTGGAGCAGGTCGGTGAGTTCTCAGAGTTTTCTCTAGGGATATGCAGTGGGCACAATCCCTGCTGTGTCTAAATATCAGATGGCCACTGAAGTAATGACAGTTCATGGAAACCAAACAACAGTTCTCCTAAACAAGAGAAACGCTGGCTTGGGCTGAAGGGAATATAAATCAAAACAAGAAATGTAAATCAATCACAGTTTACCAGCTCACTCGGGTACAGGCAGCGTTCACCTAGCGATAAGCGCAAACATTGGACTTTGACCTAACCAAAATGCCAGCATAAATATCTGAAGGTGACAGGAGATGGGAAGCTGCAGTAATGTGGTAGATGCCGGGAAGAGAGTAGGAAGTGTAGAGCTAGATCCTCATTTTCCATTGCGAACCATTAATGGACAATGCCTAATACTAGAAAATTCAAGTTGTTATCTCTGTAGAGGTAAGTATCATAATACTCAACAGAAAGACAAAAGATAGAGCAGTTCTCTTACTTTATGATATGTTTGGAGAGTGATTTTATTAGTATGCTTAACACTGATAGAGCTATTGTAAAGCATGGCCATAAGTAAGTGCATTACGTATCGTTGGTTTTCCTCCGGGGTAAAATCTCCTTGATCATTAAATAGGGGTAATCATAGTGTAGTAATGTATCAAGCCATCGATCCCCTATTCACGAGCCATAGTATTTAGAAGTATTCTAAAATATGTTAGTAAGTGCACCAGGCAGATTTTTTTTTTTTTTTTTTTTTTTTTTTTTTTGCGGTACTGGGGATTGAACTCAGGGGCATTCTACCTCCGAGCTACACCCCCAGCCCTATTTTTTATTCTTTATTTTGAAACCAAGTCTCACTAAGTTGCGGAGTGCCTCACTAGGTAGCTGAGGCTGGCCGAGAACCCGGATCCTCCAGTCTCAGCCTCCCGAATGCTGGGATTACAAGCATGCGCCACCACGCCCGGCTATTTTTTTTTTTTTTTTTTTTATCCTCATTCTGGATTTCACCCTCATCCAAACACCTAGCATTTCCCTTCAGATCTACTCTATGCTCAGCTATCCAGACACTCCCACCTGTATGTGAAAGAGAGGGAGGGAAGAGATACTGAGAAGTGCCATCAAAGGATTAACAGGGGAAATGAAGGGAAGATTTCTTATACACTAGGAAATCACGTGTATTTTGTTATTATGTGAATACTCCATCACTCAACACTTTGAATATGTGATTCCAAGGCATATACTATCCCCGAATCTCAAATTTAATATTATGTAGTCTAAGAAGCAAATTCTAAGCCGGGCGTGGTGGCGCACGCTTGTAATCCCAGCATTCGGGAGGCTGAGACTGGAGGATTCGGGTTTGCGGCCAGCCTCAGCTACTTAGTGAGGCACTCCACAACTCAGTGAGACTCTGTTTCAAAATAAAGAATAAAAAGGGGCTGGGGGTGTAGCTCGGAGGTAGAATGCCCCTGAGTTCAATCCCCAGTACCGCAAAAAAAAAAAAAAAAGAAGCAAATTCTAACTCCATCATTCCAAGTTTAATCTTTCAAGAAAACAGGCAAACTTAACATCAGAATAATTAGCACCTGGGGTTACTTACGGTGTGAAAGGAAGAGGGTTCTTGGAGACTCATAACTGTTGTTTCACGTGGGATTTTCTTGATTGTCTCATTCTCGTGGCTTACACAGGAAACACTGCAGATTCCTCTTGGAGAGGGCTTGACTACTGAATGCTCTATTAAATGCTTAGCTTAGCTAAGTAAATGTGTTTTTAATTTTATAGAGTAGCTTAGAGTGTCTTAGGGTCTGAAGCTTTAAAGAATCTGATCTTTCTTTACTGTTTTGCATGGGAATAAAAACAAAAGAACAACAACAAAAAAGAAGCCTATCTTGAGCAGGCTGTACATTTGCATCTTCTCCTCCAGGAGTACCAGCCTTGTAACACCAATGCATGTCCTGAGCTGAAGAAGACCACACCCTGGACGCCCTGGACGCCCGTCAACATCTCCGACAACGGTGGCCACTATGAGCAGCGATTCCGATACACGTGCAAAGCCCGCCTGCCGGATCCGAACCTGCTGGAGGTGGGAAGGCAGAGAATCGAGATGCGGTACTGTTCAAGTGACGGCACCAGTGGCTGCTCCACAGATGGTGAGTGGTGATTCCGTAGGACTGTCCTTCCCTGCAGAGCTTTGATCATATCTCTAAAGTCATGGAGGGACACAGGGGCGATTTTGCTTTGTGATCATTTATGGCCCGGCTATTTTTATCACAAGTATTCCTATAGAGCAGAATGAACTTTATAGCAAATTGAAGGGAAAGACCCTTACTATAAGGATTTCTTTATATGTAGTATCTCCCCTTTCCAAGATTATCAGTGGATGCCTGAAAACCCTGTCTATAATTATGTTTTCTTTATATACACAAACTTATTAAAAAGTTTAGTTTATTCATTAGAGACAATAAGAAATGAACAAGAAGTAATCGTAAACTTGGACAGTTATAAAAATATACTAAGATAAATGCTGTGTGAATGCGGTCTCTTCCTGGAAAGAGCCAAAATAAATTTCAATTTTGTGGATTGTGGTTGACCATAGGTAACTGAAACCATGGAGAGGAAGGAATATTGTATGAACATAGTTCTGCAAATTCAACCCCCCAAATAGCTGTGTGTCGGTCAGCAGCCTCACCGCTGTGGGCCAAACACCTGACACACAAGACTAAGAGGAAGAAGGCTTTATTTGCTCACAGATCTGGAGATTTCAGAGGTTATAGTCCATTTGGGGGAGGTGACTACGCATCCTCAGGGCATCATGGTGGGGAGCAGAGAACCTAAGGGTCAGATGCTGCAGCTGGGGAGCTGGGGACACACATGCTATATCTGGCCACACCCCCAGTGGCTCCTCCCCAGCAACCAGGTCCCGCCCCCAACATGGCTGCCTCGTCTGCCACATTGGGACATTTTAAATCCAAATTATAACAAGTAGTCTGCTTACAATAGATCTAGAATAGTTTCTGTGAGATTTATTCAGTGTGAGAAAATACACTGAGGAAGAATCAGTGATCTTCTGTATGTCTTGCACTAAATGTGAGCTGAAACCAAGATTTTCCTTCATCCCCAAAAGTGAACCAAGGCAACAGAAGTGCATTTCTTTGTTAATATCTTACAAAAAACATATATATTTCTGTTAAAAATCACAATAAGCAAGAATACTATAATAAGAGTCCTTTTATTTAATTATTTAATGTGTGTGTGTGTGTGTGTGTGTGTGTGTGTGTGTGTATGAGAGAGAGAGATACTGGGAATTGACCTCAGGGGCACTCTACCTCTGAGCTACATTCCCAGTCATTTTCATTTTTTATTTTGAAACAAGGTCTCCTAAGTTACTGTACTGGGCTCAAACCCGTGAACCTCCTTTCTCAGTTGCCCAAGTACTGAGCACGCCACCATGCCTGGCTCTATAAGAGTCTTTGAAATTGCTTTTCCACTCCTAATTGTGTAAGTCCCCTGAATGTCATATTAAGCGCATGGAGAAATTCGTGAGGGGGGAACACATCTGCCCTCTGCCCCTGACACAGAATAGTCACCTCAGGCAGGTCACTTGCTCTCTGGAGCACAGTGGTTTCCACTTCAGAAAATAGCATTGAACCTGGTGTTCTCAAAGAGCTTTCTCCTCTGCTTTGTCCTTAATCTCTTTTATATTATCTAAGTGAACAAAATACCTTCTACTTCTTCAAAGAAATAGACACTCATAGATGAGGCCTGGGAGCCTGGTTTGATGAGAATGGTGATAACTAAATCTCGCAGCAGGGCATTCTTAAATACTTCCCAGGACTTCTGTGATTCTACTTTTATCTCCCAACATGATTCCCCTATAGAAAGGGCTAGCACCATAACGGCCATTTCTAGAAAAGGGATCTTAGGACCCAGAGAGGCTGGCCCTCACAGAGGCCACAGAGCTGGTCAGTGGTCATGTTGGACTGACACAGGTGGGGTCAGTTCATGGAGGAACAGTAGATCTCCTCTGTGTTATCCCCAAGAAAGCTCTGAGTGATGGCTGCCACTGCTTTTATGACGCAGGTCACCTTGCCGTCTGGGAGCTGGGGACAGCTGGATTCTTGAAAGGTGACAGTCCTTGTCAGGCAACTTTTGCTTTAAAAATGCATTTTCTCTTCCTAATTGTATTCTTCCTCTGAAATTCACACTCCTTATCTCAAACTAATGCTCCCTGTAGTTCAAAGATGACACAAGCATATTGTTTCTTTCTCTCTCTCTCTCTCTCTCTCTCTGAGTACTCTTAGCTAGGCATAATTGCGCACGCTTGTAATCCCAGTACTTGGGAGGCTGAGGCCAGAGGATCTGTGTTCACCACCAGCCTCAGCTACTTAGTGAGGTCCTCCACAACTTAGTGAGACCCTTTTTCAAAATAAAGAATAAAAAATAGGACTGGGGTGTAGCGCAGAGGTAGAATGCCCCTGGGTTCAATCCCCAGTACCACAATACATAAACAAGTAAATAAATAAATGAGTACTCTTTGATGTTTTGTGTTAATAAATATATGACTTAAATTAAACCACCACCACCCACCTAGAAAAATGAGCAACAAAATGATAGTCTCTCCTGTTAGCTTTATAAAATTCTGCTGTTGTTAGAAGGAAAAGTATGTGCCAGGTGAGGTGGCATGTGCTAGCATGAATTTCAAATAAAGCTAGTTAAATGACTTAACAAGGAAAGGTGCTCAGGGAGACTGGACAGACTGTAAGCCTGCAGTGGGGCTGTTCTCTATGTGTCCAAGAAGACCCCCTCCCAGCCATTCCAGCACCCGCCACGACTGGATTAGGCTCCACCAGCTCCAGCTGGATTAGGCTCCACCAGCTCCTGGGAAAACACGTTTATTAGTAAGCAAGTTCAGAACATCATAGGAGTGGTCATCCAGAGATGTGTACCCTGCATGGGCACAAGTTCTCTAGAGCAGACAAATGTCTCCATGTCTCCGTGTCCTGTGATTCAGGAGCAGTTAGCTGGGCACCTTTCACCAGCACTTATTTGCATTGGAAAGGTAGCAGGTGAAGAAACAGATGTGGGAAATGCCTGAGTCATGTTTCCATGATGTGGAAAATGCCTGAATCATCTTCCAGACCAATGGGTGTCCTTCAGGGGCAGCATGATTACACCACGGTGAGTGAAGGCTATTGTATGTCATAGTATCCCCAAGGGAAGTGAGAAGGAAGTTTCTACAATAAATAAACTACAAATGCAAAACCTAACTGCAGGGACTTCACCAGGTTCCCAGACGGAATACCTAGGTGCGCCCTTACTGAATAGCACCTGCAGGAAAGCAACCCAGGTCACAGGAGGCTGTCACTCAACCGCATTTTTTTTTTTTTTTAATTTGAAGTGTGAAAGAGTCCAGCAGAATTCAAGAGGATCGTAGACACAAAGCCTTCTGCGGATGCAGAACACAGCATGAGTCTAGTCACTGCAAGGTCTCAGCACTTGCCCTTTGCTTTTCCTTGCAGGGCTCTCTGGGGACTTCCTGCGCGCAGGCAGGTACTCCGCCCACACGGTCAACGGGGCGTGGTCCGCCTGGACCTCCTGGTCACAGTGCAGCCGCGACTGCAGCAGGGGGTACCGGAACCGGAAGCGCGTGTGCAACAACCCGGAGCCCAAGTACGGGGGCATGCCGTGCCTGGGCCCGTCTCTGGAGTACCAGGAGTGCAACATTCTGCCCTGCCCAGGTGAGCGGGGGTCATCAGAAATGTCGCCCAGCACCCTGGCTTGGTGTTGGGGACTTGTGTTCTTCAGAAACGTCTTAAGTGATGTGAGCACCTGATGGGTGAAGCTAGTGTGACCAGACGGGCCTCGATTCCTAACCCAGCTTGCCCAGCTGCTCTGCCTCCAAACCCCAAACCCTTGCCAGGAGGTGTTAAGACTTCCTCCAGTCCCTTTTCAGGCTGGCCTTTAGTCCAGGTCTATGTGGGGAAAATGTGATTAACATAGCCCCAGCCAGACTCCTTCTTCCCTATTGCATTGGTATGAGAACAAATATAATCTGGTCTAGATTACATTCACCTTTTATTTTCCTTCTGGCTTTAAAGAAATTAAAATATTCCCATGAGCCACTCTAAGGAAATGGGTTGGTTGTGATGACATACACCTGTAATCCCAGTACTTGGGAGGCTAAACTAGGAGGATCGCAGGTTGGAGGCCAGCTTCAGCAACTTAGCAAGGCCGGCAGCAATTTAGTGAGACCCTGTTTCCAAAAAAAGGGCTAAGGGTATAGCCTGGAGGTAGAACCCCCTGGGTTCAATCCCTAGTACCAGGAGAAAAGAAGGATTGTGAGCTCTAGACTCTGTACCTTGATGGTGGTGTCAGCCTTCTGGGATGGTCTGGAGGGAAGTGGTTTCCCTGAAATAAATTCAGCCACCTCATGGAGGCCACCCTCTGAGGCCCAGCCCTCCCTGAGCTGGTCTCTGTCCACCACCGAGTCCCCATCCCAGGTTGCAGGAGTCAGAGCTAGTCCACCAGGGCTGGCCAGGCCAGGTTCCAGACCCACTGAGTCTTCTGCTAGCAAAATCTCATGGACCAAGTTTAAAGACACATACTTCTACCCCAAGGCCAGATGGGGCTGTGTAGCTAGCCTTCCCTGAGATCTGGCTTGCCATTCCACTGAATTTTGAAGCCAGCACAAGGATATTAAAATCAGCTAAAAGAATCCAGGGTTTTTTGATGGACACTGCCCAATGGGCACCTCAGTCCTTCCCTTTGATATTCTGACCTATCTCTGCCTCCCTCCTGCCTCTGCTCTGGGTGGGACCCTGTCAAATTGATGTCTTGCGCCTGATCTTTGGGCAGTCTTCAACCAGGGCCCCTTAGCCATCCCTGTGTGTGTCTGTCACCATGGTGCTGCATTTGACTTGTCCAGGAGGGTGGGTCCTCCTGTGACCATCCCACTCGCTACTGTAGTCTCAACTTCTCTACAGGCCTGGCACACCCGGAGTTAATTGATTTTGCTTGCTGCTCGACACAACATTGGTTCATTCATTCTATTTATTACCAAGTATTTTTTATAACCTACAATGTGCTACTCAACGGGTGTGCAAAGACCTCGTGAGATGGTCCAGGTCAGAAAGGAACTCAGAGTTCAGTGAGGAGGTGTCCTGTGAATAATGTCAACCCAGTGTGGCCACCAGCTACTAAGTTGGTGACAATATGCTGTGGCCACATCAGCCAGGAACCTACTGAGCTGACAGCACGACAGCTACAATGAGTAGGTGCTCCTGAACTGAGACGTGAGAGGTGCTGGTAGTTAGTCAAATTGTGATGTGTATGGGGCCATTCTCAAGATTATGTACAACATTTTTAAGGCATTAAATCATAGCATCTTTTCCAGTATGTCCACACAACTTTCTGAGTGCTTTGAGCAAGAAACTGGCTTGTCATAGCGAGTCTAACAAGCATTGGTTGGACTGGTGGGTGGGTGGGTGGGTGGATGGATGGATGGATACATGGATGATTGGAAGGAAGGAAGGAAGATGGATGGGTAAACATGTAGATAAAACTAAAATACACAGAATACACAGTTCTCAGTCTTGTAGTGGAGGCTTCCAGTGTTATTCCTGCACTTATAGCTGCACTGCTCCTCCTAGAGCATCTTGGCCTGGATTTCTCCAGCGTTGGGGCCACGCAACCTTCCCAGCCAAGCTAATGCTGGGAGGCTGGGAAAGGTCACAGAACTGTTCTTTCCCACAGCCTTGGTGGAGAGATTCCTCTCCCGGGTGCTGGGAAGGAGCCTCTGGGCGTTATCACCAGAGTTGAGTCATGGCTGTGCACTGGAGCGGGGCGGGGGGGGGGGTGCCTTGGGAACACGAGGACCCCTCTGCCCATGCCTCCCACGCTCCAGACTCGACGGCTCATGGCCTTTGGGAGAATGTATACGTTCCTCCAGATGTTTGGGTACTGCCCTGGTGCCCGAGTTCAAAGGGTCCCCATCTGTCTCAGAGATCATCTGTTAGCATTATCTGTGGGTTGTTTTTATTGTAGTTGACTTGGCAGTCAAGCCAGACTGTGTATACAGGACCTGAATATCTAGAAATAGCTCTGCCCTCATTTTCCTTAAAAAGCCAAGATTCCAGAGCGTTGTGGCTTATTCTGAGTGCCTGTGTCACTTCCAGCTAGGGAGGGGCGAGTTCAGGGCTGAGTGGTAAGTGGTAGCTCTCTCTCTCACCTCCTGGAAAATTCCTGAAAAGAAGTCAGAATGTGGCCGAGCAAGGAGGGGGAACCCCCAAGGCTGTGGATACTGAACGGCCCCCCATCAGCTCAGTGCACACCCCATTTAGCACAGTCTCTTACCCTTAAATCACTCTTGTTTAACCCTATTGGGTTCCTAGTGAACAATTACAAATGGACACTGTATTGCATTTTACTAAAGGAAGAGCTTCTCATCATGCTTTAAAATGAAAATAGATCTAAACAAACTAGGGGAATGTAAAATACCTTTCAAATCAATCCATGAGAAACTTCATCTCCAGTTTGCCTATGTATGATAAACTATAGTAAGGTTTCATAGTCGAGCCCCGTGCTGAAGTGATCATTCCTTTACCTTCCATGGATTTATCTAGTATTTTCCCTTCCAAGATTGAGAAGTAGATGATTCTTTCTCCTGCAAGTCCTTTTCTTTGTGGCATGCTTGATTCAGAACTAAAGACTGCAGGCCTTGAAGGACAGAGGTAGAGCTGACAGATGGCCCTTTGTTGCTGTGTGATACTCAAATAAGATGAAGGTGGGCATACATCTGTAATCACAGTACAGGGGAGGCTTAGCTAGGAGGTAATCTAGCAAGACTCTGTTTCCAAACAAAATATTCAAAAGGCTGGAGGTGTAGTTCAGAGGTAGACTGACCCTGGGTTCATCCCCAGTACCACACATAGGCAGAAAAAAATGATGAAAAATATACTCAAAGATTTACTTACACCCCATGGAACCTAGCACAATAAACATAAACTCTGTCAATCAGATTTAACTAAGATGGCTTGTTTGTCTTTATTCTGCAAATGCAAAGCCTGAGGGAGAAGGATGCTAGGATTCTCCCAGAGGGGCAGAGTCCAAGTCAAGTGGAAGAGCTCTGGCAGCCTGTGTTCTCTAGATAACATCTGTTAGACACCGGTGTTGTGCTAACGACACTGTGTCTTTCCCTCCATGGAATCCTTCAATCCTTACTTCCTGGAAGGACAAGTGTTGGGTGTGGGACACTTCTACTTGGAGGACCTTAGAGGAGCAGAGAGATCCTGTGTCCTTCAGTGCAAACCTGTGTGGTTCAGGCCTCAGCGTGCTGAGGAGTCATTACCACATGTGCCCATATTCTCGGACACTGAACACTAGACTCTGCATCTCTGACCACGCGCAGGATGCCTGACACACAGCTATATTTAGTTTTACTTTCATCACTGCCAACTGTGGTCTTCGTTTTTACTTTACTGTAGTGATGGCGTATTTTGCTAGAATTTCCAGAACAAGAAGTGTTCCCCTCAATCTCTAGATTTCATGTGATCAAAAACAATTCCCTCCAATTAATTGCTTTGATTCCTGGAAAGAAAATGGATGTGAGCTTAAGGGTGTTTGATCTTCCCATGAGCCGGTCTTTCTTAGGCTAAATTCGATGGGACTCAAGCCAGGAGGCAATTCCTCCATGATTCACTGGCATAGAAATGGCAGGAGTTGTGCAATCTGTGATGGTGTGCCCTATTGTGTTTGGCCCGCCAGAGTCCAGTCCTGTCCTGAGCTCCCCTCTCACTTGCTCCACAGGGAATTCTCTGTGCCTTGTGTCACTCAATTCTAGAACATTCCCCAAGGCAGTTGTGAGGATAAAATGGAGCGCCATGTTTTTCATTTATCATTTTTATTCTTCTTGCTATTCCTAGCTTCCTTCCATCCTCTGGTGTGCTCTTTCTTGATCAGTTTTTTGTGTTTTCTTGAATCCTCTGAACGTCTCTTATTACCCACATGGAGATTGATATGATTCCCTTGATGAAGCCTATTTCAACAAGCTTTGCATTCTTTTACTTTTATTTTAAAAATACATTAACCTCCCTGATAGGACCTGATACTACAGGATTCAGTACTCTTTTCCAGCCAGTCCAAATGCCACCCTCAGCCCCGGAATCACTGTTCCCAGGTGGAGGTTGAAGCAGGGAAGGTAAGGAGGAGACTCTGAGCACAGGAAGTGAAGACCGGCTTAGAACTGGTCTGGGGCATGGGGCAGTCACAGAGCAGTGCCACCACCAGAGAGAGTGAGGACATGGCTGGCATTCCCTCTCCAGTTCCCCTTGTGTGGAAGCATCGATTTCCCCAGTTCTCAGAACAGTTCCCCGAGGACAATGAAACTGAAATGCATTGATAAAAGCACAGTGGGGTCCTGTGGCTTGAATTCACAAGGGGGCCCATTTCAGCAACTGGACTCTGCTACACGTGCTCCTCCAACCCATTCGTACTTCCAACAAGAGATGTGTTCTCTCTGTAGAGCACTGAGCCATCCCATGCCAGGGGGACTTCATCGTGACACCAGAAGGACAGGGGACAGGGTATAAGATCAGGTGTTGAACTCTGGGTAGGAATAAATACTGTGGAGCTTCTCAGAATACAATGCGTACGTCAGCTTCTTCATGTGAGATTGTTAAATCTTGCAAGATTATGGAAAGTTTGTGAATAAGCACATTAATTTTTCTGTTTTTCACTGAGGTAAGAACACTTTCCATGACATCTGCCCTCTCAACAAGTTGTTAAGTGCACAACACAGTATTATTAACTGTTGGTCCAGTGTTGTACAGACGATCTCTCGAACTTACTCTTTTCAAATAACTAAAACATTGTACCAGTGAAACATCTACTTCTCATTATCCTTTCTTACCCAGCAAACTCCACTGTACTCTCTTGACTCTAAGAGTATGACCCTCTCAGATACCATCTATGGAACTTGGGCAGTACTTACCTTTCTGTGTCAGGCTAATATCACTTAGCGTATGTGTATGTCCCCCTCCAGGTTCATCTGTGTTGTTGTGCATGGCAAGATCTCCTTTTCAAAGGCTGAATCCTATTCCATTGTATCTCTGTACCCCTTATTCTTTATCAATTCATGCTGATATTTCATATGTTCCCATACTTTAGTTATTATAAACAGGACTGTAATGAACATAGGGATGCCAGTATCTCCTGATTGCAGTTTCTCCTGTTATACTCAATTTTTGGAAGTGGGATTGCTAGATTGTATGGTAATTCTATTTTTAATTTTTGAAAATTTAATTTTTTTGAAATCTCTCTATTCTGTTTTCTATAGCAGCTGCACCATTTACTGGTCCTATCACAGCAAACAAGGGCAGCAATTTCTCCACATCCTTGCCTACATATTTTTTAATCATAGCCATCCTAGCATGAAGTGATATCTCATTGTGGTTTCGATTTGCTTTCCCGAATGATAAGTGATGCTGAGCATCTTCTCATATACCTATTGGCCATTCATCAGCAAGTTCATCATGTGATGTAAAAACCAGGGATTCGCAGAATACATGGTTCATTCCAAATTGGGCTCTGATACTGTCTACAGAACATGCTCTACCCGGGCTGGAATTTTTGTATTATACGCACTATACTTGCTTTTCATTCTCAAGCTTCTCTATTATATATTTATCCATCACCAAGAGGAAAACCTCAACCCCCCCCCATCCCCCCACCATGGGTGGTCAGTGGCCTTGTTGCTATTTGCACCCACGCCTTCTACAATGCAAATTCTATCTATAGCTACATCAGATTGTCCAGGTTTGGAATTCAGAAGTGATGTGACTCTGTGTTCCTTCCCAGTGGATGGGGTGTGGTCTTGCTGGTCATCCTGGTCCAAATGCTCGGCAACATGTGGTGGTGGACACTACATGAGGACCCGCTCCTGCACAAATCCAGCCCCAGCCTACGGAGGGGACATCTGCCTGGGACTGCACACGGAAGAGGCGCTCTGCAACACCCAGCCCTGCCCAGGTGAACAGTGCCCTGCCCATCCCAGGACTGAGATAAACTCTCCTCTCTCCTTGATTTATAAATGGTGATGTTGATACCAAATCCCAGTAAGCACTGAAAAGGGGGGGAACAGATCAACCACACACAATTACCCTTAATGTGACTTCATAGCACATTGTTCTACAATGAAGTCCTTTTCACTCTGCCTGGTTTTCAAAGCCTTCACTGCATCAGGGGGAGAGTGTATAACTGTTATTATAACTGTCTCATTAGGAGATGTGCCCCCAGTTGCCCATGATCTTGATAAGTCACAGGAAGGCCTCATGGGAAACACCCTGCTGTGCTGCAGGAGAGAGGAAAGAAATGGGAAGGAAACAAAATTTCCCAGAGCTCCCACCCAAGTCTGGAGGCCTGAGTGGGGGAAATACCGCAACTCCCTATTTCCACGGCTCACCTGGGACTAGCCTCATGTCTTCTGAGGATGCCCAGAGTTTCACCCAGGAACAAGTTCTGAAAGTCTTGGAGGTGACCTCACTCGAGGTCAACAGGCTATAATCCAGAGATAGATAATGCAATGAGAGAAAACATAAAGCATGAAACTGAGTCAGCGAGCAGATGACAACAAAATACTGAAATTGCTAGTGCTTACTAACAGGAGATGGAGTTTTGGGGTTGAACACAGAGCAGGGAGTGGGGAGCGCCCCTCTCAAGTACTTCATGTCTGGCCACAGGACCATGGTGAGGGAGCTCTGAGCTCCAAGGTGGACACCGGATGTGCTGTGGCAGCTCCCCACCCAATAGCTTAATTTTCTGACATGCAAGGTCCATGGAATGAAAACGAGACACGTTTTCTGGGTCTAACTTTGATATTGAAGCACTCATTGTTAAGTAGCTTGTTCTTGCTGATACTTCTGGAAGTTTTCTTATATTGAAAAGGGCCTGGAAACTAAATCCCCAGTCATCACAACAGCTGGTGCTTTATACATTTTGAAGGAAAAATTATTCCCTTTACCTGGATCAAGGCCCAAGTTTCTAATTTCTAATTTTTTCCTTCCAAATTACACAGAAAAATGTCATTTCTCATATTGGTTAATATTCTATAAGTAATATTGAGATTTCATTTTCTAACCTTCTTACATAAATATGAGTGTAATTTTACTCTTTGCACGTGTCTGTACAGCTGGGTGAACTGAATGCAACCCAGTGGGTCTTCCCAAAGTTGCTCCTTCATCTCTCATCTCTTGGCCTTGACCCATGACATTGTGAATTGACCTTAAGCTCTTCAGTGTCAGTACACCAGGGATAACAAGAATTCTATTCCAGGAATAACATGGCTTTGGTATATTGACCCTGCAGAATTGTTTGCTTTACAGAGGAGAAAGCACTTAAAATCCCCATTCAGTGCCCTGGTGTGATAGTTTGAGCATGCCTGTAATACTAGTATTTGGGAGGCTGAGGCAGGAGAATCACAGGTTTGAGGCCAGCCTCAGCAATTTAGCAAGACTCTCAGGAACGTAGACATACCCTGTTAAAAAAAAAAGAAAATAAGCTGGGCGTAGTGGCGCACGCTTGTAATCCCAGCATTCGGGAGGCTGAGACCGGAGGATCCGGGTTCGTGGCCAGCCTCAGCTACCTAGTGAGGCACTCTGCAACTTAGACCCGGTTTCAAAATAAATAGGGCTGGGGATATAGCTCGGAGGTAGAATGCCCCTGAGTTCAATTCCCAGTACCAAAAAAAAAAAAAAAAAAAGAAAATAGAGCTGCTAGTGTAGCTCAGAGGTAGAATATCCTTGGGTTTAATTCCCAGTATGCCTCAAAAAATTTCCCATTCAGAGATTAGATATTTTTTATTAACACACTATTTCTTCTCTTGTCTGAGCACAGATACCTGTGAAAAACCTTCAGGAATTTTTCAGGAAAGCATTTGAGGGCTGCTGATAGTCTGTACATAGCTTGGTCTTACATATAAGCCATGAAGTATCTAGATACGATTACTTACAGCATTAAAGTAATGCGGGATTTAGAAAATAGATTTGTAGCACATTAAACCTGCTTAAAACATACTAGTTTATTCATCCTCATGTGTATCTTATTTACTGTACTAGTCAGAAGATGCAATGACCTCTTACTTATTTTCAGAACTATTAAAAACGTAACATGAGAACTTGACCGTGCTTCCATGCTGATGGATCTTAGCAAGTAATCTTGTCTCCTCTCCTCTCTTCTGGTCTCTGCAGAAAGCTGGTCGGAGTGGTCAGACTGGTCCGTGTGTGATGCCTCTGGCATCCAGATCCGTGCCCGCCAGTGCATCCTTCTCTTCCCTGTAGGCAGCCAGTGCTCTGGGAATACCACAGAGAGCCGGCCCTGTGTTTTTGACTCCAATTTCATCCCAGGTAAGGGCAAAGATATTTGTCACTGTGAATAAAATCATGCCAACATTTAGAGAGAACATGATGGGCAGGTCCTTGTTTTATCTGTTCTCTAAGCTATTTTTGGTGAAATAGAGGCGATTCTATCAACTTTTGTGATTTCAAATGAGTGTCCTGTAGATTTATAGATAACTGCAGATTTAGATATGAATTCATTTGCAGGAAGTCAAAATTGTTTTAAGTACAATGTTGTTTATAATTTATCAACTCTAATAGGGTCAGAAGATTTTTATCGAAAAAAGATGATAGTGGGTTATTTGGTTATTTAATATTGGGATAAATAACTTGGCAATAGTGTGTGTGTGTGTGTGTGTGTGTGTGTGTGTGTGTGTGTGTGTAAAAGCGTCATTCTCTTGATGCAATTTTTTAAAAACTTGTGAAAATGAATACGCATCATATTCTCACCCTGGAGAAGAGGTCAGTTGCCCTCTTGCCATGGGCTTTCTGATGTGGAGTCAGTGTTTAGTTACTACTAGTAGCTGATCACCTGTTGCATTCCTGCAGTGAGCACCATTTCCTGCATGTGTATAGGCCCACTGTGCACCTTAGCACCATGGTGTGGACCAAAGTAAAGACCAGCCTATTACAAAGTCATAATAGGGTTCAATAAGCCAATTTTCTTCATTTCCCTCTATTTGTGGGAAAAAAATAATGTCTTAGAAAAAATGTATTAGCTTTAGTCTTCTAAGGCAATTCAGCCATGTGTGGTATAGAACTACAAGTGTGTTGTTTTTCTATTTAACCATAGACCTATGTTTATTTTCTGTTAGCTAATCAAAAAATCAGTGCTGGTGAGGATGGCCTTTATATAGTCCTGAAATGGCATTTTTCCTTGGATTTTAAAACATTTAGAAGACCTGTCCTCTCCTGGACATCTTACTTCCAGATTCAAGTATGGCATGACAGGAGGCACAAATGGGCTCCTAGATAGAGACTTTATTAGTTTTGTCAATTTCCTTTGAGCTTCTGTGACTAGGTTGCCCTCTCTGCAGGGAATGTGACAACCCTGAAGACATACCCTGTTCAAAAAAACTTAGACATACCCTGTTCAAAAAAACAAACAAACAAAAATAAATAAAAGTATAGAAAATACAGCTGGGAGTGTAGCTTGGAGGTAGAATCTCCCTAGGTTCTCTGAGGAACAGGATATTCTCAGGGGAACAGTGCAGGAGCCCCACAGCTGGTGAGGTGTGCAGCAACAGGAAATCAGCACATCTTTGGTTTCTGCCAAAGGGGCCACAGTGTTTTCTATGATAATCAATCTCTCCCCACCCCTAGTCAAGGTGACTTGGCCAAATCTGTCTCAGGTTGATTAAAACAGAAATGAATATGTTTTTCTGATAACTAATCAAGCTTTTGAAACTTGGACTCACATCAGATTCAAAATCATTAGACATTTTGTAAATGAAGTATTAATGGGAACGTCCTTCTCAGTACCCTTTATGCACTGTGATTGGCTTTTTTGTTTTTCCAGAAGTATCGGTGGCAAGATCCAGTAGTGTGGAGGAGAAGAGGTGTGGAGGTAAGTCCTTCCTTTTTTTAAAGTTTTCATATATTTTTTAAATTTATATTTTATATACTTTATTGGTGCATTTTAGTTGCATTATCATATAGTTCAGAGTAATAATGACATACATGCACATACCATGTGGTGAGCTCTACCCCCACTTTCTTATTGATATTCTGGTATCTCCCAGTTATTTCTCTTCCCTGAATGTTTGCTGTGTTTCTGATTTTGGTGAGCAATGGAAGAGTGGGGACTCTCCTGGATCCCAAACCTCTTACATCTTTGTAGAAATGCTAACAGTCAATATGTTATGTGTAGATCACTGGTTCCCAGACTGAGCTTCCTAGGCCAGCATTATCAGCATCCCCTGGGAACTTGGTGAAGACGCAGATTCTCAGGCCCCACCTCCATCTATGGAACCAGAGCCGCTCTGAGTGGGGCCCAGCAGTCTGTGATTTACTAAGCTCTGCAGGTGATTGTGATGGAGCCTTTGCTTTATGGACTAACAACCTTGATATGAATTACAGATAGATTTTCTAGGAAAAAAATGAAATCCAAGGAACTTGCTCATATTTATGTACAAATCCATGGCTGCTAGCCTCAAGTCTCTAGACCAATGGAATGGCTGCATTGTAATTGAGAATAAAACTTTTAGGCCAAAATTACTAAAATGAAAAATAATTTCAAACTTTCTGCAAACCTGAATGTTAAAAAACACATTCTTTTCTTCAATTGTATGGCAGATTTGAATTTTGCAGTCTGTGCCTTCTTCCATATACCCATATAGTATTTGTCAGCATTTTAAATATATCTGGACAGAAGGGCAGACTGGCCAATGACTAAAACGTAGCCCAGGTCCACTTCTGATAGTCTGGGCCAGTATCTATACCAAGATAATTGTCTTCACACGTGTGGGTGATGACATACAACTCATCCCTACCTTCCTGACATGCTGCTCTTGGGCCAAAGAGCTGCACAAGCTGAGCTGATCCCCGCTGCTGTGGGCGGATCACAGAAACTGTAGCTACTCTGCACTATTCAGAACTGATTGCTGTTTCGATCTTTAAGCTGCTGACCTTGATATCACAGCACAAGCAATTCAGAGATGAAACAGATTGGATCATAGGGATAATAGGGGGAAACAAGCATGCACCTAGCAAATGTGTGTTGGGATGTTTAGGGAGACGGCATAGGTGTGTTTTCCCAGTTTGTTGAAAAAACTCAAGATTTACACACACACACACACACACACACAAAGATCAAAGTGAACTAACTGGGTTGATGGTCTCTAGACTAGTTTTATGGACCAAAAAAAAAAAAAAAAGAAATGTATTCAAAGGAGAGAATGACAGTTAGCAGATTCAGGAGAGATTTAATAGGCACTATTTTTTCTTCCTCTGCAGAAAACAGGCTCCTATCGAGATTTTTCAAAGTAGCTATTTTTTGTTGCATGAGACACAAAGACTTTAGAATCGTCATAAAGATGTCAGCAGGCCCCTGCCTTCCCCGGGCACCTGCAGGAATGACTCACTTGACTAATGACAGAGTATCTGCATATGGAGACCATCATACATCTTCCGTGTGTTATGATAAAATATGAGTTATCGGTGCAGCAGGAAGTATATCTTTATCAGTTTGTGGCGCTGACCCCAGGGAGTCTTAACAGCAAAAATACAGAGAAATGAGAGCCTGTGTGACATGAGCACTTGCTTAGCTTAAGTATGGCCTTAATGTTACAGTAAAAAATCCTAGTGGTTGGTGAATGGCCCTGGGATGCTTTATCCAATGATCACAGGCTAGGAGCCCTCCAGCTCCACAGCCTCTGTGACAAGACCAGGAAAGGCCAACGGTCTGTGAAGTCCTTCCACAGTCCTATACCACGGACCAGATAAGGCAGCAGTGAAGTTAGAGGTGGCCCTCAGGGAGTCAATGATACTTACAGAGCGCTCTAGTGATGTCCGCCGGATCACCCAGCCATCAGCACTGAATACTGACTCCTGTGTTCGGAACTGCTGGTCCCTTTGGAGTCCCAGTGCATTCAGGAGCGTGCTGTTGATCCTGGCAACAGAGAACCTAGCAGAAGGCGGCCTGGTGCACTGTGCCCGACTCCTCCGGAGGCAGGTCCACCTCCCAGACCCTGGAATCCTGGAACCTGGTGTCCAGGAGCAGGAAGGAGCACAGTGGACAGGGAAAGGCTCAGGGTTTAGGAGAAGATGGCGATATTCCGCCTCTACCTCCTGTCGCAGGTGAAGCCCTGACACTCTCTCCTGTTCCCTGAGGTTCCGCTTCCCATGGACCTCTTGGCCACTCCAGGGTTCCCTGGGAAGCAGGAAGGGCTCAGGCAGAGCCCTGGGGTCCCAGCATCTGGCGGGCACCCAGTGACCTTTGACACTAGGTGCCAGAGTGGGGCTGGTGCTGGTGGATGGATCCCTTCTGAGTAGTAGTGAGCTTCCGGAATAGCAAGAGGATCACAGAACACAGGGAAAGGCACTCTGCAAATCTCTGGAGAGAAGGCCTGGTGGTTAAGGTGCAAACACACAGGCCTGGGTATGGGGCATGACCCAAAGCTCTTCTCTCCCTGAGAGCGCTAAAGGCTTTGCGGCCAGACAGGCTCAGCTGGAGGCCAGGCTGACGCCCAGCAGGCATCTCCATGGTCCTCTTTGGGTCCAGCGTTGACAGATGACAGGAGGGCATCAAGTGACACTGTGCTCCTTGATGGTGCATGGAGGGGCCACCTGGGGAAAAGTTGGGTGTCCTCGGGATGTGTTCTGAGCAGCGGGGACATGAGGCCAGTTGCCTGCAGGTAGTTGGTCACATGGTGTCAGTACTGTGTAGGATTATTCTGCTTCATATGATTTCCTCTAAGCTCAGCAGTGTGAGCTGCCCAGGTGTGGCCTGTGTTCCCAGAAAGATGTCCATCAGCAGATGAATGGATTGCGAAACTCTGGGATATGTACACAATGGAATGTTACTCAGCCATAAAGAAGAACAAAATCATGTCATTTGCAGGGAAATGGACGGAACTGGAAAACATTATGCTAAGTGAGATTAGTCAGTCACAAAAAGTGAAAAATAAATCAGATGCTCTCCCTAATATGCAAAAGCTAGGGAGAATGTGGGTCATAGGAGGGACTCTAGACCAAGAAGGAGAAACCTTAGATGAGCAAAGAAGGTGGCTTAACTGAAGGTGATGGGAGGAGGGGAGAGGGAAACACCCTAATGCACATGATGTACATTCACAAACATAAAAGTCAAGCACTAAGCCCAACATGAGAAGGAGGGAAAGGGAAGGAATGGGGGGGAATTGGGGAAGGGTTAAATGAGTACCATCCATGCCTCTACCAGCTTGTACTTCATTAAGATGTATGATTACAATGCACCAATAAAAATTTTAAAAAAACAAAAAATAAAAGAAAGTTAAGGAAAAAATATCAAAAAAGAAAGACTAGAAACTAATGGTAGTGTCCCACCCCCCCACACACACACACACACTGTGGATGCCTCTTTTCCTACTGTGGTTTCTCAGGCATCACATAGTTCTTAACATTGCGTTGATGTTATGTAAGCCCCTCCCACTTTAGAGGTTAAGTCCCTTGTACCAACTCACTTCTTGAAATTTTTATACTCATGACTCAAGAAAAGTAAGTCAGAGGAAGAGAAGAGAGACTTATTAAATAGAAAAACAATTAATCCAAAGAGGACCATTTCGTGGCCACCTAAAAGATTATATTTTCTTCCTTTTACACAAATACCTTATTTCTATGGTGTAAACCATTTTCTTGATAAGATCACCAAATTTAATTTTAAAAAAAGTAGTCAACAAGATAAGGTGTACACATACAGTAACCTACATGTGCTGAGTATCTCCAGGACTTGAGAGGTACTGGAAGGCTTATATGTCCTCTGGAACTTAGAGTTCCCTTAAAACTTTGGGAGTTTCTAATCTGACTCAGTGCTATAATGGAAAACAGGAATTCATGTAAATGGAAAATATTTACAACAGCAGCAGATAAAATGCTTAGAGATCTTGGGTCTAAGCACTGGTTACTGTCTAGACAACTTCACTGTCTTGGGACAGAAGAGAGCTCCAAGCCGGGGGCTGCACACAACTGAGCAGCAGTAATCAGGGTCACGCAGTGGCAATTGGATACCCAGAGCTATTTCAGGGATAAAACACAATGATAAAGGAGAGCAAGGTCAGCATTGTGGCTTAGAGGTGGGCCTGGGTTGGAATAAGTACCTGTGTTCTCCCTCCCTCCAGTCATCAGCTCCCTTCTGGATACAGGCAGGCCCAGCCTGTGGAGGGATATGAATGTACTCCTCCCTAGAAGCCCCACAGGCCAGACCGTGCCATACTCTTAGAACAGAGTGATGGTGTCCTCTAAGCCTTCAAAGAAAACAAAACAAGCAAAAATAGATGGTTCTATTAATGTACAAGGGTTTAAAGTATCTCAGAAAGACTGAGTATAGTCCCTATGAGCATGAATTCAAAATATACTGTTCTCAGCCAGGCAGGGTGGGGCACACCTGTAATCCCAGTACTTGGGAGGCTGAGACAGGAAGATCACAAGTTTGACGCTAGCCCTAGCAACTTAGATCCTGTTTCAAAATAAATAGCACTGGGGATGTAGCTTGGAGGTAGAATGTCCCTGAATTCAATCCCCAATACTCCCCAAAATAAAATATACTGTGCTCCCTGTGGAGATGTTTCTTGGTGACCAGCTCATTTCAAAAGAAAGAACCATTGTGATTTCTTCGCTTTTGGAACGGGTGCGGGGTCTCCTGATTCTCTTCATTTAAGCCCTCTGAGTGGTCAGGCAGCATGCCCTTCCTGAGCACAGCATCTCTTTGCCCTTCAGAGTTCAACATGTTCCACATGATCGCCGTGGGGCTCAGCAGCTCCATCCTCGGCTGCCTCCTCACCCTGCTCGTCTACACCTACTGCCAGCGGTACCAGCAGCAGTCCCATGATGCTACCGTCATCCACCCGGTCTCGCCCGCCCCTCTCAACACCAGCATCACTAACCACATCAACAAACTGGACAAGTACGACTCAGTGGAAGCCATCAAGGTAAGGGACCAGAGGTAAAGCTGCAGCCCCAGTGCAGAGAGGCAGGTGGGCCCTGGGCTGTTGGCAGGGCTCCATGATGGTGGCACTGGTGACTGGCTGGTGGGTGGAGGGCTGGAGGACCTTTGTGTTGGTCTCTTTACCTTTGCTTTGCCTAGGAAAAGATGGCCTCTCATACTGGCAATGGAAGTTTGAAAAAGGGCATAAAAACAGCAACAGATAAAATGCTTAGAGATCTTGGGTCTCTGTCTCACTTGGCCACAGTTTTACTGTCTTGAGAGAGAAGAGATCCCAGCTGAGGGCCTGCACACAACTGAGCAGCAGTAATATGGGTCACACAGGGGCGGTCAAATACCCAGACCTGTTTCAGGAATAGACCTGAACTTCTTTGAACCTCAATAACTTCATCTTTGAAGTGGGCATGATCCCACACCCTCCTGGAATGTTGTGACGCTTCAGTGTCCAAACATACACACAAGGCCCAGCACCCAGCACATAGTAGCTGCTGTTCTTGGGGCATTGATCATTGGTGTACGAGACCAAGGGCATAGCTGGAAAGACATCAAGGGCCCCTGTGTATTGCACCCACTCACTCTTAGGATCCAGCTCTTAGGATCCACATGGAGTAGCGGCTCTACCAAGCTAAGTCCAACTGGATCACTGAATTTTTATATTCCTGTAAATTGATGGTTTCCCCTAACACTCTTAAGGAGTGGTGTGTGTGTGTGTGTGTGTGTGTGTGTGTGTGTGTGTGTGGGTGTGTGTGTGTATGTGTGTTTTGCTGGAGAGTGAACCTAGGGACATTCTACCTCTTAGCTACACACCCAGCTCTATTTTATTTAGTTAGTTATTTTGATGGTACTGGAAATTGAACCCAGGGCATTCTGCTTCTGCACTATACGCTCAGTCCTATTTTATTTTTTATTTTGAAACAGAGTCTTGCTTAGGGGGTGCTGTGTGTGTGTGTGTGTGTGTGTGTGTGTGTGTGTGTGTGTGTGTTTTGCTGGAGATTGAACCCAGGGACATTCTACCTCTTAGCTACACACCCAGCTCTATTTTATTTATTTAGTTATTTTGATGGTACTGGGAATTGAACCCAAGGGCATTCTACTTCTGCACTATACCCTCAACCTCATTTTATTTTTATTTTGAAACAGGGTCTTGCTAGGTTGCTGAGGGCCTCACTAAGTTGCTGGCCTCAAATCTATGACTCTCCTGTCTTAGCCTCCCAAGTACTGGGATTACAGGAGTGTGTCACCACACATGCCTCTATATTTTTTTAAACTTTGTAAGTTGCTAGGGGCCTCACTGTGATGCTGAGGCTGCCCTAAAATCTGTGATCCTCCTGTCTTGGCCTCCCAAGTACTGGGATTACAGGCATGTTGGACCATGCCCAACTCAGGCAGTATTTTGTTGGCCTCTCTCTCTGGTGGTTTTCTTTGTAATCAGATTTTCAACCAATGTGAGAATAGGGCTGTCTTCAGCTCTTCCAGTTTCAGGTGGTTGGGACAGCTTATGTCCCAGGAGTCACAGAATCCTCTCTTATCAATCTACCCCGCCATTCGGCCTCCGTTCCCCAACACTGGGGCAGAGGCACAGATAGTTGGCTTTGACCCATGGACTCTGCTTGAACCAGGACCCAGATTCTATCAGCACCTCCCACCACCAGAGGATAGACCCAGGGCAGGGAGCACCAGGAAGCGATAGCAGGTCCTCACAGCCTATCAGAAATGAACCAGAGAGCAAGGAAGAGCCTGAGGTCCTGCTATGAGCAAGGGGCTTCCAAACAAACTCCGGGAACCCAGACCTGGGGCTCCTCTAGGCGCGAATCCAGCACTTAGTTTGTCTGTGCTCCTGTGATTCTAGACCACACATGTTCCCACCTGAGACCAGCATCCACTTCCGAGGTGATCAGGAATGTCGTGGCCATGAAGGCAGTGGACCTTGAGGGCATGAGTTCCTGCCTAGTCTTTAATAAATCCTTCTAGAACTTCCTTCTGACACCTTCTCCAGACACGTCCTGGATGGTCAGCCTCCAACTACCCTGTCTCATCTTCTCAATATTTACCCTCTACGTGGAGCAGTTTAGCTCTTTGAAATGGCTGATGACTTTACTGATTGCTAAGTCAAGGTAAAGGTCAGAAGTCAGATCACCTTTTAACAGGGCAACGTAAAAGAGATTAAGGTGGTTGGTTCTGATGTATTTAACTAAATCAGTTCTGGTAAGAGCTCTGATGAATGTACTTTTCCAGCTGGCCATAGTGCCATATGCTTGTGATCCCAGTACTTGGGAAGCTGAGACAGGAGGATGGAGGGCTCAAAGCCAGCCCCAGCAACTGAACGAGACCCTCAGCAACTTGACCCTATTTCAAAATAAAAAATGAAATAAAGCCGGGGGTATTGCTCAGAGGTATAGTGCCACTGGATTCAGCCTCCAGTACCAAAGCTGGGGAGGTCTTTCTATGAAAATCTGAAAGCTACTTAAATATATATTTAGATATATGTGAAAATATTCAAATTGTCTGTTGACTTGAAGTCATTAGAGTTTTAGGTTTTCTAGAGGTTTAGATTTAGGTTTTCTGACCCTCTGCTTCTCTCAGAAGTCCAAAAATGGACCAGAAGATATGAAAGCCAGCCTCCTAGTTATGAGGAGGGTCTTCCAGTAGGCAAGTAACCTGAAGAAGTCAGTAAGGGGGAAGAAACTCTCTAAATTAGTGGAGCCTTAGATGTGAGCTCAAATTCAACATAATCTATTGTCTCCCACTTACACTCCTGAAATATCACTTATGGGACGTTCTTATATTTTTATATATATTTTACAGGCATTTAACAAAAACAATTTGATCCTAGAAGAAAGAAACAAATACTTCAACCCACATCTCACTGGGAAGACCTATTCGAACACCTACTTTACAGATCTCAATAATTACGACGAGTACTAATAGCTCTTCTGTTCTTGGCTCCTTGTAAATCCTCAGTTCCTCCAAGCCTGTGCTCCATGACTGCCCATGTCTCTGTGGCTTCAGAGATGAAGTCTGGACATATTTCAAGTGCATTTCAAGCCAAGAGTGTCCCATTGCTGCCAAAAAGACACATCCTTAAAACCAACGGAAATCTAGATATGAATCGTGAAAATCTGCCCTCCAAGGAATATGTGATGGTCGTTGAATGAGCTATGGTGTGAAGTTGTTGGATTGTGTTCAGTCCATTTCTCTAACAAGTTGTTTCCAGGAACTTTGTTTTATAAATGTGCCACCCACATCCATCAAAAGGAATCTTTAGAAATACAAATGTCTTCTTGCTTTTGAGTGTAAATCTTCATGTTTTAATTTGAGAAATAGGCACTTTATCTGAGAGCCTCTCTCCCCCCACATGGCCCATAGTATTATTTGATAAAGTAAAGAAAACGAATATGGCCAAATATTCACCATGGATCTTCCAACTCCTCCAATCTGGATAGTACTGCGGATTCTCAGAAGCAGCTTGAGTTGGGACTCGAAATGATTCTTGCCCAGGGAAGCCGGGAGAGTCCACGTGTGCCCAGCCTGCAGATGTGGTGGTGACTGAGATGCTTGCCGTAGTCTGCAGGTGATGCCTGTGTCATTTGTCCCCATGGAGGGGAGCAGAGGAGCAGAGGTGCAGACACAGCAAGCTTGGTGGCTTCCAAAGCTCGCTGCGAAATTAGCCTTCCCCTGACTTTGGGACTTGGTGGCTTTCCAGGGAGCTTCTTGCCACACTGTTGGCCTGGAAGCCACCTGCCAGGTGCATCTGGACGTTCCGAAGAGCCAGTCTGTAGAGTGACCACTTGTTTAGCATTAGATGGACTCCATACCTCCTCTCTCCCTGCAAAAACAAATCTTGAACATTAATGTTGCCAATTAGAGAAAATGTTGAAAGTATTGAACTATAACTGAGAACAACCTTTTTTTAATTTTCCATGTTACCCAAAGTGTTGAAAGAACTGACCTTTAATGACAGCATCTTTTGTTTTCTTCTTCATGATGTAACTAATGTACACCAACTAGCCCCTTCCAAGAGCATTCAAGATGTGTAGAGCTGGCTCTCGGAGCCTGTGGCGGTCTGCACTGATGCGACACCTCAGGGCACACTGTCACTTGCTGCCTGCAGGCCAGCAGAGAAGTAACCTTGGGCTCTGGTGCCTTCTGTGTCTCAGTGCTGCCTCCCATCCCCCCAGCCCCACCCAGGCCCTCTTCTTTCTGCCAGGAGGCAATGGTGGCTCCAGGTGCAGCCTGAGAAGTCAGGGTGCCTGCGAGCGACGGCTGATGCGCTCTGTGACCTCAGTCCTGAGCAGTAATCAGCATTTCAGAGTGCTTCAAGGTCATTTGTAGAGGTCCCCAGAAAAAAAAAAAAAGATAAATTATTTGTAAACAACTGACATCTCTCTACCATGTGGCAGTTGGTGGTTAAACAATTACTGAAAGTAAGAAAAAAATTGAAAATGTTAATCTGATGCCACCAGGCATTATGGTAAAGGCATGTGTAGATATTGATACATGTTCTTATTGATAAATGAACTCTCAGATCTATGAAGATACATAGTATGGATGATGAGGAACACATTTTTATTAGCTTCTGTGTTTTCACTCTATCCAGCTTATAGAAGCAATTTTAGAAAATGTTTGTAAAGTCCTATTGTTAGTAATGAATATTCTTGAATGACATATTCTCAAATACCCAAATTTGCAGAAATGACTCTGTTTTAAAATTAAAATAGCAGGTGGGGTCAAGGAATTATGTGAGATTGGAAATGAATGACATACAGGGTCTTACTTCTGGGGCTTTATGTGCATTTCATGTATTCCTTGTACCCTGTGTAAGAGTCTTCTGCTCTACACACATACTCAAAACCCACACTCAGTAGGTGGAATTTGGCAGATGGTCTGCTAATTGTTTCTCAGTTGGATTTTTCAATGAATGCTTCAACTCATTACTTTCTTAAAAAAAAATACGTACTGATTCTGTAGCACATTTTGGCTTATTTTTTAAATATCTCCCTCCTGAATATTTTCTCAGCTTGAAAGTCGTTTTATTTCTCCTGGGAAACAGGCAAGTAATATTTCAAGAACTTGTCGCTGGATTTGAGGGAACATGCTTCTAAGCTGGTCTTGAATGAATCTTACACAATCACTAGGAACACCCTCCCTCCACCCACAGCTCTTATGGTGTGGACAACAGGACCTTCTAGATTAGTGTCAGGAAAAATCCAATCAGATTTTTTTTTTCCCTTGACACTCTGTTCAAAGGAAAATCACCAGGACCACCGCCCTTCTGCCTTCTCTGTTTTGCTGAAACAGAATAGCAATTGGTCTAGAATAATTTGAGCCAAAGTTCTAGTGTATCTAACCCTTTGTTTTTGCATCAGTGTGCTGCTGTACCTCGTGGGTATGGTGTGCGCCATGCTCCCATGCTCCAGACTTCTTTTTATCACATCCACTCTCTCATGGCAGCTTGCAAAGTGGGATCCGCCATCTGCACTGGAGCCTCTTCTTCAGGCTGGGACATTTGGGATTCCTGCTGAAACCCCGTGGGTCACATGTTAAACTCCTGGCTGGCACTTTTTATTCTCTCTTTATCCTTCTTTCCTTCTTCCTTTTTGGTACAAGCATCACCAACAGAGACTGACATTTTTAATCTGCACCTGTCTAAACCTGATGTCAAATGACATCTATCATATATTAATTTCTAGGAAATTAATTTCATTAGGAAGCTGGCTTTCATCACATTTCAATTATTTGCAGGTGAGTCCCGGTGTGGTTCTGGGTCCTTTCCCTAGACTAGGCTAGTCACCATCCATCCTGCAATATCCTGACATTCTGCAGAAAAGAGAGCAGGATTCCCACGTGCTGCACAGCAGGAGGCCTCCCCAGATACTTTGGGGGGACTTTGATGAACCTGAGGGCTGTGTCATCCCTGAATGACCAGGACCCGTGAGGTCTAAGGGCTCTGTGGGTGCTGGGCCAGACTCCACCACATAGAACCAGTCTCCAGACTCATGGGTGTTTCCTTCAAAACTTTCCATGCCAATCTGGACATACTTCCATGTTGCTGCCCTGTAAAACTTAACCTGTATGTCTATGCATACTTCCCCACACCTATAGTGATGTCTCACTAAGCCGGTTCAAGTAGATCCTAACTAGAATTAACATTAACAGCAGAGGAAGGGAAGATGGTTCCTTGTGTGTGTGGAGCGGTGGGCAGAAGAATTACAAACAGTGAATGGGCATGAGGGATCCCAACCAAGGAGACAACTTTGTCCGTAGGGTCAGCCCTCATGGACTGAGGTGACCTAGGGGTCTGGTCCCATCGGCTCATGGCTGATGACAGAGAAAAATGAAGCCAATGTGGGAATAGATTAGTAGGAGATGGAGAGTTGAGGGACTGGTTATGCCCTAGGGAGCGTTCTGGATGGTCCCGGGCAGGGCTCAGGACCCATATTCACACTTCTTGGGTCAGAACCTCAGACTCTTCTAGGATCAACTCCCCAGAATGCAGGGGTTTTAGGTGCAGGTGTCTGTATTTATCTGCACAAGGATGAAAGTCATGGGATCCAAAGTCTGGCTCAGTGAATGTTTCCACCACATCTTTGGTGCAATTGATGGGTCTCACCTTCAAAGTGGTTAACAAAGTCTCAGCAAAAGGGACTCCATGTCCCCCTCATGCCATTTTAATAATAGGTTAGAGTTTAATTAAAACCACAGGAAAGTTTGCCCTAAGTATATCAAGTGTGCACGCAGTGATTTTATCTCAACAGCTTTAATAGCACTTGAATTTTACAAATATCCGTAAGCTTCTTTACTGTTTTTTTTTTCTTGCTTTAAGACTAGATCAAATATTTCCCTCACCCTTGTCAAATCACTTGGCTCGTCAGATTTGCCACAGGTCCAGCAACTTTCTGTAGCTTCAAGGTGTCCTTTACACTTCAGTGGAAGGTTCTTGATTTGAGTGACATTTGGGGCAAATCCAATGAGTTTGGCCTTTCTGTCTCAAATGATGATTCTGGAGCACCTTATGGGAGGCAGCAGGTGCCAGTGTTTGATAGGATGAACTGTGTCACCGTTAAAGCAGCCATCTTCCAAGTAACAGGACTGTGTTTACATCCCCATAACTCCAGTAATCAATTTCTATGGAGGTATCAAATGAAAATGATAACCTGATATCAACTCATAGTCAAGCTCTCCCTTTCTGTTTAATAATGGAGTTTCACAAGCTAGAGTTCACAGATGGCATTAGCCATGACCAGCACATCCATTCCTCCTATCTTTAGGGAGATTTCTGTTGACATGCCATTGCCAATATCTGATTACCTATTATTATCCATGATTAGGTCTGATTATCTATTAGACTAGAAGACATTCTGAGCACAGTGCTTATTTGGGCAATGAGTATGAAAAAAGACAATAGAAGTGCACAAAAGGAAATGTATTATCATGTAAGTTTAAGTATTTGGATCTCAAGGACCATTGTGAAATTTATTTCTGCTATTCTTTCCTATTGTGGCCATTAATTAAATCAATTTAATGATATTTCATAACTGTACATGTTTTGAGCCAAGATATTCAGGTCTTCTGTTCTGGTAACAGAAGATAAAGGAAAAATTTGTTTTTATCTTTGTTTCTTTTCCCTTTTGGAAATAGAAAAGTAATGAATGAGATATAATGTTGGACTATGATAGCAATTTCTAAAGTGACTCTTCTTTATGGACTTATATTAAAGATGCATTATATACATTTTTAGCTTTTGAATCAAAGTTTTTTATTCAGTTATCTTGTTGTATTGTCAGAAATTTGGAACACATTACAGAAGACCAGGAATGGATGTTCTGTTTTAAAATGTAGTTCATACTGCAAGGTACTTAGAGCTCCATGAAAACCAAATTCAGATCCTGGCACAAATTGTGAAGTTTCTAGGGAGCTTCATCAAACTGTGGTCTTTCTGAAAAATGATAGGAGTTCTGCCATAGAAAACATTCAAGCTTATCACCCATGGCTGAAGTCAATATCAGTTTTGCCCAAGAAGGTCTGCTTTCCTGTGTGGACAGTGGAGTAATTAGTTAAAAACAGTTTCAGGCCAGGAAAAAGAAAATTAGAGGTGGAAAAATATCACGGCATTTCTTAAGCTGAAATTTAAGCCAGACAAGAACTTTTTTTTCCCACTTCTTCACATTTAGAAGTATGAGAACAGTCATTCAAATATGACCCTCTTCCTTCTCAGCTTTTGACAATTTAATCCCAGTTGGTCCAATGGCAAGTAAATACAAGCTGGGAGCAAAATCTGGATTCTGGAAAACAGGAACTTCTGTGATGATGCTAAAAGGAGAGTGCTATTAGTTGACCTCCCTCTTTACGAGTGTAGATCATTCGCTTTTCTGTAAAGTGTTGCTAGTGCCTTCTTTAAGATGATTTACACCTGGATATTGTCGATTCCAATTAGAAGCAGAGGTCGGTTGGGAACACTTTAAGGAAAACCATCCTTGCATGCCTCTTTGAACTCAGGAATACAAGATGGCCAAGAAGCACTTCCTCTTCCTATGGGATTTGGCTCCCACTGGGCAATGGTGTGTTGAGAACTGAGGTGAAGCCAGTCTCGGCCTCCACGAAAATGACGTCACTCTGATTTTTACATCTTCTAGAAAACACCCAAGTGTCTGTTCCATAATTGGAATGTCAGTGTGATGCCTGTGGGTTAGAGGATTTGTTTCTGTTCCTTTGCAGGCAAGTCCATAGGTACAGGGAAGCCAGGCAGAGGATGCTAACAGGTGGCACAGATACGGTGAGTGTGTATCAAAAACCACCCAGAACATTTCCTGATTTGCTTTATTCTTTGAATTCAATGTCAAAACTATTTCCTAAATTTACAAAAGTTGTAACTCTTCATTTGGATCTTCAAAGTGGATGTTTTCTCTGCTAAAGTTGATTGTTTTCCCCTTATGCCATGATTGTGTTCTAAAATCAAGTTTGAACTTCTGCACTTTAAAAGAAAGCACGGCAGGAAGCTTCAGCCCCAGCACCTACAGCCACGACTGACCACTTCATCTTCCCAAAACAACAACCCATGCAAGCTTGGTCCAGTGCAGGATTCTTCAAACGTGTGTAACAAACTTTGTGTGGTATGCCACTTGATTTGATGATCAACATGTTATGCCTCGTTTTGTGCTCATTTGCTGTTGCCTGTTTTGTGATACAAAATAAACTTATTTGTGATTACTTCATGGTTTTCATTGAAACTTCTTCAAAGCCAGCTGAGTCCTTGGTAAACCTGCAGACAGTTACTGATTTTAAAATTAATTTTTAAAAGCCAATGTACATTAATCATTACAGAGGTTTGGCAAGAATGAAATGGTTTGACATTTCTCCTTCATTTGAAAGATGAAATGGAACACTAATTACTCTTTTGAAACATCCATGGATTGCTGGGTATTTCCTCCTGGAAATTCTGGGTACCTGCCTCCACCCACTTTTTTCAGTCCATACTTTTGGCTGGCAAGGTTTCCTGCAGACTCCTCTTGTTAGGCCTGCTCAATAGCAGTTTCCAGTGGGCGCCTCTTTTCCTTTTCTGTCCATCGATGCACTGGTCTTACATTCCGCCCAAGAGCTATCCATACCTAAGATTGTTGCTTAGTGACATCTGACATACATTGTTTCCAGAAATTAGTTTAAGACACTAATTGTTGTAAACCAGGCAGGGAGCTTATTCTGTCTGACCTTGAACCAATGATGGAAGTTCACAAAGGAAGTTGACAGGTTGCTCCCCAGGCAATCAGCAAGAGTCAACCCACACTTGCTCCGAGCTGGGCTCCATTTCCCTTGAAGAACAGGAGTGCATTTATAAGACTAGCCATTGTTGCTGCAGTGAAGGTGTCATCCTCTGTCACTGTCCTTGGTGCATTGATTTCTATGTCTCAGCCCACTCATCTTTTTAGAAACAACAAGCTGATGAAGACTGTGGCAGCCCCCCTCCTTGCCCTTATATCTATCTTGGGGAGATAACAACAGAGAATCTTGATTGTGTACAGTATAAATTGTATTATATTTTTTGTACCCATGCTTTATGTAAATAGTTTGTCTCTTGTTCAATTGTATGTGAGCATTGAAATAAAGCCTACCATTTAGAAAAACCTCCAATAGTATTGTGTGTGTGTGTGTGTGTGTGTGTGTAATCTAAAAGTACATGTCTCCCAAGATGTGCTAAATCACCTGAAGGAATGAGTTTCATCAGAGTGTGGGTGACCTCTGGGGCAAACTGCATAACACTCTTTTGGGACCTAAGATCCTCAGGCCTCTCGGATGGTGAGTAGGACAGGACTGTACTGATTTGTGATGATGTAGGAAAGAACTTGTAAACATATCCTCGTGGGCAATAGGAAGTGTATGTCAAGGGAAGCAATCACTTTCTAGTTAAACGGCATGGCATCAGGTCCTGTTGATGATGGAATTATTAAGTCGCATTACACTCATCTCTCCAGCCTAACATTCCATTCCTCCAGGCATAAGACAAGCATTTGTTTTTGATGAACTACTGACAATTTGGCAGCATGAACATGACTGCAAGGTGCTTGATCTAGGAAAGCCACTCTATGGAGTGAGAGCCAGGTCACAATATTCTTGGTTTAATTAAAAAAACAAAATGTTGTTTTAGTCAGCTTTGTGTGTGTGTGTGTGTGTGTGTGTGTGTGTGTGTGTGTGGCTATGACCAAAATACAAAATAAAAACAACTTAGAGAAGGAAGTGTGTGTCCCAGAGGTTTTAGTGACCCATTGGGTCAGCTCCCAGGCAGAAAACACTATGGTGGAGGCAGCAGCCAGGGCTCATGGAGGCTCACTGTCCTCCAGTGATGGAGGCCAGAGATAGACAAAGAGGGGCCCCTGGACACAGACAGCTCCAAGGCCACAGCCCCACCTGCCTACGTTTACCACCCAGTCAGTCCACTCCAATTATTAATTCCTCAATGGACTTATCCACTAATGAGATTAGGACCTTATGATTCAATTATTTCACCTCTGAACATTTGTGCATTGCCAACACATGAGCCCTTCCAGGGGACATTATATATCCAAATCATAGCAAATATATAGGCATGTGTATTTATATATCTAGTAGATATATACATAAATATAAGCATATATGTATAAATATTTCAGTACATGTGTGTATATTTTTTTCACTAAAAATTGAAAAAGCTCACTTAACAGTGGATAAACATAATCAAACTATTTTAACTCTAATTAAATGTAAAATTTTAAGCAGTCAACGAAGAATATACATCTAGCTGTTAATTTAACAGTAAGAATGAATGCTGCACCACAATTTTCTTATAACTTTATGAAACTTTGTAATCACAATAATATATATTCTTTTTAAATACTCATACCTATATTTATATATATATATATATATATTAATGTATATTCTGATATTTAGATGTCTCACACAAGTCTTCCTCTTAGGATTTTCTTCTTTTTCTCCTAAAATAATAAAGTTGAAATGTGATTTAAAATATCTTTCTGGACCTATATGAAATACATAATGTAATTCTCATATAAACTATCTCTTTAGGCCCAGTGTATGAGAATGGTAGAACTGATTGAACATGCTGGTAGCACAACTGGAGATATTTAATATAAGAGGAAATTGTCCTTAAAGTAACATCTGAAGCAATGTGATTTTTCTGAAATTAATCTTGTTTTTTAAAGTTGATATGACTTTATTTATAAAATCCAGCTGTCAGAAATTGCTTTTCTGTCATGATCTGCTTGGTGTCCATTCTTGGAAGCATGAAGTTTTTGTCTCCTGCAGTTGACGTAGGAAGCCGGGCTGGAAGGAAGGAGACTGCCGTGGTAAACATGGTGCTAGATACTGCAGAGATCTTAAGACTTCAGCTACTAAAGACACGGCAAAGGAAACGAAGCTCCCAATCATCCTTTATGAGGCCATTGCTCATATAATGCCCAGGAGCTTCAAGTTTGTCTCCGGATTGAAGAAACACTATTCATATTTTTCAAAAGGGTCTTATCACAGAACACACCAGAGACGACTGCATTCTAACTTCTTAATGCTTTATGCAGGCTCCATCTCTGGCACTCAAGTGGTTGTGAAGGCCTTCACTGAGCATCCGTTGTTTATCACACATGGCTTCAGTGGCCCCATTTCCATTGACAGTGAAAATACTAACATTCTAGGTTTCTTCCATTTCACTTTCTTCCCTCTCTTCTGCCTCAAAATTGCTCCGAGTCACTTGGTTTCCTCGGTATGTGTGTGTTACCTGGTCTCCTTGAGCCTCCCCCGGGGGCCCCTGTACCCTCTGGTGGGTGACCTGGGCTCAGTCTTCCTTGAGAGAAGAACGATGGTGAGAACAACATATGAGCTGTCCAGAAAAATCCCTGTTAGGAATATCAGTGGGCTGCCGTGAAGGAAGAACCAGTCAGAGTGGATTGCCGGCACCCCCTGGGCTCACAGACCCTCCCTTCTTCACCCAGGATCACAAACCACTCCTTTTTCCTGCTCTAATATATTTGCCCTCTTTTCTATCTGGAATATAAACTAGAAATAGTGGAGTTTATTTGGAATGTGGAGTGGTCTTGAGATGAAGTGGTAGTGGTAAAATCCTCTTATTTTAGAGAGAGGGACTGGAAGTCTTAAGGGTCACAGGTCAGTGCCCATCTACTTCTAACCCAAGCTGGCTGCTCCCACCCAGAATGCCTTCTTCCCTAGCCTCTGTCCCTGCAGATTTTCTTCCTCCTGGAAAGAAGAACATGAACATTAATCTCCTGCCTGATTGTAACTCCGGTATCTTTAATCGTCCTGAGCTTTTCCCTTTCTATTTTTTTTTATTGGTATACTCTAATTCTACATCATAATGAGGTTCAGAGTAAGAGGAACATCCGTGCACACAGCACTTGGTGTTTTTCTCTCCAGATCACACCCTGCTCCCTCACCTCCGGTACATAATATTGAACTGGGTATTGATAACTTCACATACGAACATAGCATTATTTGAACTGTTTCCTTCGTTAAGTCTCTTTAACCTCCCTATCCTCCTCTCTGAACCTCCTTCCACTATTCTACTAGAATGTCCCCTCATTTATCTGAAGTCCCATTTGTTTCCCAATTTGTCTCTAGCTTGCACACATAAGTGGAAACACATGGGCCTTCACTCTCTGAGACCAGCTGATCCTACACAATGTTATCGAGATCCATCCATTTTCCTACAAGTGACAAAATTACTGTGAGTTCTTTTGAAAGTGTTTTATAATAATATATTTATCCAGTTCCCTCCACTCATACATGTGTCCTGATTCTGCATTTAGGAGGTCTTTCCCATTCCTATTCTAGAATTTAGAGATAATCTGAAGGTAAATAAGGTAGAACAAGACATATGTACAAATATAGCCTCCAACCTCTCACCTTTGTGCTAAGAGGTGGGAATAAAAACAAATTACGTGGCTCTTGCCCTTTAAATTGTGTTCTTTCAAGTGCTTGCATGATCTATGGAGATGAGATTTTGTTACAAGTTTGGGGGGTTTTATTTACTTGGTGCTGGGAGTTGAACCCAGGGGTATTCTACCTCCAAGTTACACCGAACCCTTTTTACTTTTTATATTGAAAGAGGGTCATTCTTTCTAGGTTACTGAGGGTCTCACTAGTTTCTGAGATTAGCCTTGAATTTGTAATCCTCCTATATCAGCCTCCTAAGTACTGAGATTATAGAAGTGCACCACCGTGCCAGACAGAGACAGAAATTTAAGTAAGTAAATGCATAAGATTGGGGAATACATAGCAAATACACAATTCCCAAGAAATCATCAATTATTTTGGATCAATGATCACCTGGTGGCTTCATATGTGGGACCAAGTTAAAAATGGAGCAGGAGGAAATGCCATGCTTTACTGCCTGCCTCACTTCTCCCCACCCAACTCCTTGCATTTCATTCTCCAACTCTCCCCAAAAGAGGGAAAACTATGTTTCTGGATATTATTTTCTCAAAACTAGAATATATTATGATAGCCAGGCTTGGCAGCCCTTAGAAGAAGAGAGTATATCCTAACTTGATGTTATTCTAACACAAATCTTGACAGTTATAGTTCAACAACATAATTAATTCATTGTCACACATTGCACCTAGGCTAAGTTTGGATAATTAAAATGGAGACCAGGAGTCGGTTGTACCCATAAACAGGGAATTCACACCTTTCTTGAAGAAAAGAACACCTGCAGCAGCAGGAGCACTCAGAAGGAGCCCCTTACACCTGAGCACTGTCAGTTACCAACATGAAATGTTTTATAACAGCACATGCAATATGTATCATTCTGAGTAGGAGTGTTGCTTGTACTTGAAGTGAACTGAAACAACTCTGGAAAATTCCATTAAATCCTGCATTTCCCAGGCATTCACAAATTGTGTTAAATTAGAAAGCAAAAATTTTGCTAGGTTTTGCGTGAATATCAGAAATACTCATGAACCATTCACAGAAGGAAGATTTTGCTTTATGGAGAGGAATTTTACTGTACCCATCCCGTATCTTCAGATGGGCACATGGAGAGGGGAGACAGGATGGGCACTTGACTTCTAATTCAGATTAGCTTGACCAAGATAGAGATCTAGGAAATGATGAGGGACTCAGTCTTCTCTTCCTTACCTCCTCCCTGAACCTCAGTCTCCTCATTGTTTAAGTATAATGACATCATAGAGAAAGTAAGTGTATGGAAATAAAGTTGAAAATATACCTTTGATGCTTAATGTACAGTAGGTTTCCAATAAAAGGTGCTGCTTATCATTATTATCATTCAGGGATTCGCTCCATCGGTACCCCTCTTTATCACAGAAATACAGGCCAATTTCCTTTTCAAATACTGAAAAAGAGGGTAAACCAGCTTTGCAAATTAACAGATATTACTGCAGAAGCATTGTAGTCCTGAACAGAATGTATGCTCTATAAAAATGAGCGTAGGGTTGGTAGGAGGCCCACAAATAAATTTATGACTACAGTTAGCAGTTAGGGAGGCCAGTGATGCTTTCTGTAAACAGCTATCACTAGCCAAGATTATGGTTTTCATCTTTTATGATTTAATAGGCTACATGTCTAGGACTAGAGAAATTAAGTGTAAAAGTAAGTGCCTTGTTTCTGAAGACAGCAGGGACTAGAGTTCTGCTTAACTCTCACCTGCATAGCTTTGGTTTTACTTTCTTTGTGAAACAACCCAATCAGGTGCAGGAAAGAGAAGCATCTCTGCAGAATTATTTTGTGTCACCTCTGGGGAAACTCAGGTCTGAGAAGTGGACCTGAGTTTGCAGCAGCCTGTCAAACCCCAAAGCTCTATTGTTTTATATGAAAAGCCAATTCATTCCTTAGAATCTTTCTGAATGCTTAGTTTATACTCTTTAAGAGTATATGTATCAAATCGTAATAATCATTTGTAAGATGGTAAATGCAGTAAAAGATCAGAAATACCCTTTTCTAATAGTAGCAAATATTTAACATTTAAGTTCAACCTTTTAGACATTGAAAATTTTGGAAATGCGAGCTTTAGTTGATGGCCTGTAGGGTGGAATTGGCTTCACACAACATGCCAAAGTTCATTTGGAAGGGAAAAAAAGATGCAAAAGCCAATGATCTGTTTCTTAGACTGATAACAATCTCCACATGGGACAGAATGGCCAAGGCTTGACAAATATACACACAAGAAAGATAAGCATTCAGCCATGTAATTCTGACAATTTTATACAATTCTCTGTTGGTAGACTTGAGCACTTTCTCTGTGTTTGTTATAACACAGGAACCAACACCAAGTTAGTGCAGGGGAAACGGTCCTGGTGAGACAGCTGAAAGTTAACAAGGTGAACTAGAAGTAAATACATCCAGAGGGGAAGGCGAGGCCAAAGTGGCCAGAGAGTATTTGGGGCAAGGTGGAGATGTATGAAGAAACAGGGAACCCTACTCAACATATATAATCTTAATTTTTTGACAACCTCTTGATTGAACTGGCAAAGTAAAAAATGCATTTTCCTGGTCAAAGGATTTTATTTTTTTGCCTTACTGCTAATTGCTATAAGTACAATGGAAGATTATTTTTACATACTTTATGCATCTCTAATAATATTCTAAGGAAGCAAATTAAATGTCAAATTAAAGATGTAAGGTATGACTCTCCGTTCACAAACTCAGGTTAAAAAAGATTCAATTTAATGTCTTTGAATGAGTTAAAATTATACCTTAAACGATGGAAAATTGACACTGATATTCTTGAGGTTTTCTCTTTAATCCCTATCCCCATGGTGATACAAACCTTCCGTGATATGAAGAAGGCAAGAATACTGGGAAGGGGAATATTGTTGGCATTGTTCATTGGGTTACAGATTACCACCAAGAAGTACACATCAAGGCTACATGATAGTCAGCTTTTCCTCGCTGTGACCAAAATACTCTAAATGAGAAATTTAAGAGGAGGAAAGGTTTGTTTCACTCACAGTTTCAGACGTTGAGTCCATGATTGACCAGCTCCAAGGCAGACACATCATGGCGGAAGGAGGAGGGGTAGGGAACCTTCTTAAGGCAGCCAGCAGCACAGAGAGGAAGGAAGGTCAGGGACGTGTACAGTCCCAAAGACCACACCTCCAGTGACTTACCTTCTCCAGCTACACACTACTGCCTATAGTTACTTCACAGTAAATCCACTCAAATGATTAATCCATCAAAGGACTCATTCAAGACCTGGTTCAATTATTTCACCTCTAAACTTTGGTTTATTGCCAGCACAGGAGCTTTTCTGGGAGACACTGAATAGCCAAATCACAACAACAATCTGTTCAATATCATCAGGTCAACTTAGGACATGGGATGACTTTGATGTGACTGGAACCCTCTGAGTTGTGTCTATCTCTCCAAGAAACGCAAAGGGCGACCTCTGTGAAACCTGGCCCCACTCCCTACCACCAGCACAAAATGGGGTGTGGCTCTCATTTTCTCACGAGAATCCTGATACACCCCAATCTCAGCCAGAACATCTTTATTTTTAATTTATTTCTTTAAGTTCATCTAGTGTACAATTCAATCACTTTCAGTATATTCATAGGATTGTACCATTGGCACCACTATCTAATCCCAGAAAATTTTTCATCAAAGTCAAAAGAAAGCCCATACTACCTTGCAGTCACCATCCATTTTCCTCTCCTCTAAGCCACTGGAAACTACAAATCAACTTCTAGTCTCTATGGATTTATTTCTTCTGGACATTTCATATAAATCGTAGCATATCACCTGTGGCTTTTTGTAGCAGCATTTTTTCATTTAATATGTTTTCAAGATTTATTCATGTTGTAGTTTGAATCATTACTCAATTCTTTTTAAATGATTATTCCTTGGATATACCACATTTTGTTCCCATTCATCAGTGGATAGGCATTTGGGTTCTTCAACCTTTTGGTTATTATGAATAATGATATTCTGAATATTTGTGTAAAAATTTCTCTGTGGAGAAGTATTTTTAATTATTTTTGGTATTAATTTAGGAGTAGAATTGTTGATCTATATGTGATCTCTATGCTTACATTTTAAAGAACTACCAAGCTGTTTTCTAAAGTGAGTACATCATTCTGGATTGCTATCAGCAATCTATAGGGGTTTCAATTTCTACATATCCTTACCCAAACTAGTTTTTGTTTGATTATTAACAACCCACTGGGTTTAAAGTGGCATCTATTGTAGGCTTGATTTATATTTCCCTAATCGTTAATGATGTCAACCATTTCTCACGTAGTTATTTGCCATTTGTTTGTCGTCCTTAGAGAAATATCTATCCAAACTATTTACCCTTTTTTAAATTGTTATTTATCTTTAATGTTGAATAGTAAGACTTTATACATTCTGCAGAACAGAATATGGCCAGACACATATATTACAAATACTTTTAAAAAATTATGTCTATGGTGTCTTTTGTACTTTACTGAAAATTTCCTTTTAAACACAAAAGCTTTCTGTTGTTATGAAGCTAAAAGTATTTATATTTTCATTGTATGCTTGTTCTTTAAGTGTCATATCTAAGAAAACATTGACTTTCCAAGATCATGAAGATTTATACCAGTTTTTTCAAAGAAGTTTTAGTTTTAAATCTTATATGTGAGATATATGTTTACAGTATGTGATTTAATTTTTGTATATGGTATGAGACAGAGTTTCAGCCTTGTTTTTTTTTTTTTTTTTTATGTTAACATTTTTTTTTTCCAGGGTTTTTTTTTTTTTTTTTTTTTTTTGCGGTACTGGGGATTGAACTCAGGGGCGTTCTACCTCCGAGCTATACCCCCAGCCCTATTTTTTATTCTTTATTTTGAAACCAAGTCTCACTAAGTTGCGGAGTGCCTCACTAGGTAGCTGAGGCTGGCCGCGAACCCGGATCCTCCGGTCTCAGCCTCCCGAATGCTGGGATTACAAGCGTGCGCCACCACGCCCGGCTTCCCAGGGCCATTTTTTAAGATTGTTTTTTCTCCATTGAATTATCTTGACATCCTTGTCAAAAATCAATTACTATAAATATCCTGGTTTATTTTTGGACTCTCACTTCTATCCCATTGATTTATATGTGTACCTTTATGTTTATATGAAGTTGTCTTGATTGCTATAGCTTTAAGATAAGTTTTGAAATTGGAAAGTGTGAATCTTCCAATTTTGTTCTTTTTCAAAACTATTTTGGCTTTTCTGGGTCCTTGCATTTCTACATGACTTCACTAGCTTGTCACTCTCTAAAAAAATACAACTGGGATTTTGGCAAGGTTTGCATTGAATCTATAAACACACATTCAAAGTAATAGCATCTTAATAATATTATCTCCTCTGGGAGGAGCATGCTTGATGGAGGAGTCTCTTGTGCCTTTCAGAAACTGAAAGCCATGTCCAAGTGTTGTAAAGGTCATGAGGGATGAACTGCCATTGGACAATCACAGTCCACTCTGGTTAGCACACAGACCTGAGCTTCCTCCTCTTGAGGCTTCAGTCAGGGGCAATGGCTACTTATAGAGAAGTCTTGAATGTATGTGTCTCCTTCTAGGTCTAATAAGTGGTGATAGGTAAATGTGAAGTTAGCCATGTGAACTCTGCTGGGGATAGCCACCGAGCGAAGGATGGCTTTTAAAGATTGTCATTCCATGCCTGTCCTAAGAGCAGATCCATGCAGGATTTACTGCCTGCTGGGCATGTCTACATTGACACATTGACCAGAGAGGAAGTAATTTAAGCTTTGCTTAGAATTGATTTAGTAGCTCATAGTACTTGAATGTCCATCATAAAACATAAACTTCATGCCTCTGGATAAGAAATTAAATGGAACTTCTTTAATTTTGCCTCAGAGTTGCTCTTCATCATTAAAAACATGATCAGGCTTTAGAACAAGGCTGTGAGACATCCACATTTGTGAGTTAATATGACCAGGCATCCACCTAAACTACAGGTATTCTTTTATGAATAAACTCTAGAGACATGGACATCCTGGTAATTGTTTATATTTTCTGATTAAATGCATCCAAAAATAACATTGACAGTTTTGTATAAAGATTACAAATTCAGTGAGGAAAGAGATGCTTAAAGTTAAAAAAAAAAGAATGGACAGTACAAAAAGATTCTGAATTCAGGAAACATGTCAGAAGAGACAAGAGAAAACTAACAAAGAAAGCCATTAAATCCTTTGCAGTGGAGATTTAATCAAAATAGAAAATGAGAGTGCTAAACTATAAAATTAATGTATCACCAAACTTTAAAAATTAACATAGTAGTACCTAAAGGAAGCTAAGAAGCCTGTTTAGCCTTTTAACCTTTTCTTGGTTGAAAGGATTGGGTTAATGCTCTCACAAGATACTAAAGATGCAATCTATAGAGTTATTGGCAAGAATGACCATTGATATTAAAAAGGTCTATGCAGGGAGGCAGTCTCCAATCAAATGTCTAGTTCTTAGAGTAAAAAGTTGGAAAGAGTCACTCAGGTTTGAAGGACAGGTGGGATCAGTGTGTTCTCTAGTTCCCTAGATGTAGGGTAAAAAAGGATGGGCAGGAAGGAGAGTAGCAGAGATGGTAAAAGAAACCATAACTTCAAATCAAAGAAGCTCCATGAACACCCTCATTTTGGGAGGGCCCAAAGCCTGTGTTCCTTCAAACCTAAATTCTTAAAAAGCCTTTGAATCTTAGAGTACTGTGAGTCCAGATGACTAATGTCTACATACATTGCTAGTTTATATAGTGCGTTTTTGTTTATACTAAATAAAGCCGAGGCAAAATATTGTTAGAGATTTATAATATGTGTCCGAACGTTATCTATTGACTGGATGACTTCAACTTGGGAATCCTGAAAGAACCAGAGGACTGCGACCCACCTTGCCCCATAACTAAGGGAACTCAGCTGGCCATGCTGACGTCAAACCCACACACTTTCCACGTCCTCTGTTGTTCTCTTTAAATAGAAGAAATTGAAACACCAAAAGGGCATCTCACTCTGAAACTCTCATGTTACTTTTCTGTATTTTTTGCTTTCTTCAATAAATAATTTGGTGTTCCTAAATACGTCTTTGTGCCTCATTTGACAGGCCCTAAAGATCTTTTCTGTGGCATAAGTCAAGAACCTTCCAGGGCTAAGCTGGGGTCCTCTTCTCCCTTCTGGGGGACCTTCTCAGACTCTTATCAGGTGATCAGCATTCAAGGTTGTTAATTAACTTAGTGCCATGACTTGAATGATTCTTCCAAACCTTATGTTGAAATTTAATTGACAGTGTAATAAGAAAGTAGGAGGTAGGGTCTTTAAGAGTTTGTGATGGTTAGTCTGGATTCTCAACTTACCCAGATTATGAACCACCTGAACCACCATAAATGACATGACTTTGGCTGTGTCGATGGGATGATTGGCTTACATCAGGGCGGATTGAAGGGAAAGTCCAACCCTGAGTGTAGGCAGCACAGTTCTGATAGGCACAGGACCTGGGTAAAAGGAGAAAGCTATGTGAAGGCATGTGTGGTTCTTCCTGAGGAAAGTGCATCTGTTCTCATCTGAGATATTGGCCTTCAGGTCTTTGAAGTTGACTTTCACCATCATTTCTCTGGAGAGTTTCTTGGCCTTTCCATTTTGGACTGGAACTGAATTAGTGGTTACTCTGATTCTGAGACTCCAGCTCTTGGACTACTCCACCAGCTGCTGGTTCCTCTGATTCTCCAGGTTCAGTGGGCCACTCGGGACTGTACTGCTTTGGACTGTAAGCTGATTTCATAAGTTCCCTTTTACCATATACGTGTCCTGTGAGTTCTGTTACTCTAGTGAACCCTGACTAATAGAGAGGTGATTTATTCAGGAAGGCTCTGCCCTCTAGAGCAGGTTATCCCACTCTGGAAGGAGTGGGCTAGGTCTCCTGATGGTGGGTTTGGTATAAGTTCAGCTTCTGTCTTCAGCATGCTCACTTGCCCTCTACCACATTATGACCAGCATGCAAGCCTAGCCACATGCTGGCTGCTGAATCTTGGGCATCCCAGCCTGTAGAACTGTGAACCAAATACATTTTTATCATCTATTAGTTACTCCATGTGGCATTCTGTCATAGCAACAGAAACCAGACTAAGAGAGTTGTCTCTCTGCTCTTAAGGTTGTATCCGACAAATAAAATGTTTAAAAAGGCAGACAGACTGGGCGTGGTGGCACATGCTTGTAATCCCAATACTTGGGAGGCTGAGACAGGGGGATCACAGGTTTGTGGCCAACCTCAGTTACTGAGCGAGGATCTCCGCAACTTAGTGAGACCGTGTTTCAAAAATAAAGAATAAAAATAGTACTGGGGGTGTAGCTTGGAAGTAGAATGCCCCTGGGTTCAATCCCCAGTTCCACCAAAAAAATTAAAAAATTTAAAAAATAAATAAAAAGGCACACAGTATGTTTTTTTTCTTCTATGATTGTTGTTTCTGGTTTGTTTTTCTTTTGTCAAGAGAAATGCTGTTGGAAAGATGTAAGAGGCAAAATGAACAAGAATCTAGCCTCTGAACTTCCCATCAGAAAATGGGAAGCAAGGTCACCCTCAAGCTAGACAACTACTCAAGAATGCAAGAGGAAAGACTAACAATGAAAACACAGCTTATGACCAGTGCATACTTTTTGCATTTGATCTTCTAGTGATTTTTCACTTTTTCATATTTTTCAAAAGTTTTAGAGAAATGAGTTGGCAAAATTTGTAAAATATGCCAAAATTCACAGAGTGTGTGTCATGGAATTTTCCCAGAGGCATTTTACTGGAGTGTGGTTGTTGGAGGTAAGAGGAAAAGGTATAGAAGAGTGAAGTCACCTGGGATAGAGTGAATGCTTTCCTCACAATAGGACTCCAAAACATTTAATCAGGCTTTGTTACTCACTAGCACGATCTATCTATCTATCTATCTATCTATCTATCTATCTATCTATCTATATAGAGAGAGAGAGAAAGAGAGAGAGAGAGAGAGAGAGAGAGAGAGAGAGAGAGAGAGAGAGAGAGAGAGAGAGAACACAATATCCGGGAAATGAAGAGCCATATATGTAATATATAATCCCCAGCTGCATGGAATCCCCAGAGATGGAATGCTGGCACAAGAGCCTTCCATCTCTGAGCAATACTCCCATCCTGTCTTATTTTCTTATTTTTAAACAGGGTCTGTCTAAGTTACTGGGAGCCTTGCTAAGTTGCTGGGCTAGCTTCAAATCTGCAATCTTCCTGTCTCACCTTCAGTGTACTGTGATTAGCAGTGTGCACCACCAGGCCTGGCTTCTCTTTCTATTCTTTTTCTAATTTTTAACTTGTTCTCTCTCTTTTTTTTTTGAACTGTGCTGAGAATCCTGGTACTCTGGGAAGACTATGCTCTGGGAAAAGGAAGCCAGAGGAAGCTTCGGTTTTCCTGGTGTCCCATATGGCCAGAACCACATGAAATTCTCCACTTTCTTCCCGATGCAGACAGTAGAGGTGGAATGAAGGTCCTGGGGCTGCCATGGTAAGATACAGGTGACCCTGAGCTGGGAACAGCATGAGCCATGGAAGAGCTTCTGAAAGTCTGTGGGGTCAGGAGGACCCAAGTGTGGCTGAGCCAGTGGGTAGGGGTGGTGACAGACAGCATAGAGCAATCTGGCATTAGACTCAAATTCACATCAGGTGCAATGGGAACTGAGACCACTGTGAAGATAGAAATGAGTCCTTTGGTATCTATGCTTTGTGTATCCATCTGCTAATTAGGGGTTTTAAGGAGAAGGTAAAAACCTGGGGAATCTTGGCCATGTGCAGAGTGGGTACGGAGGATGTTGGCAGGCGTGACACAAGATGTGTGTTGACACAGGGATGGGTCTAGTCTTTCCCCCGAGTCCTGGAACCAGGACCCCTGATGGAAGGAGGCCCCCAGCTAGGATCTTGAAAGGATGCTTTTCCATGAGAGGTCTGCCAGTCCCTGGGGAAGCTAAAGCCACTGGGTGTGACAGTGAGGAGTGAGTGAGCTGGGAAAAATGCCGCTCCTACTTCAGTGTGGCCCAGAGATCTCTGGTCTGGGGAACCTGGAACAGTACTGTGGGAGACCACTAGCTTTCTCACGGAGGTGGGCTGAGTGGTGGCAACTGCAGGCAGATGCAGGGGCCAAGGCACAATGGGACGGACGTGGACTAGGAGAGAACAAGCCCCTCCTGTGGTGTGGCCATGAGTAGGGCTTGACACACAGACATGGGAAGCGGGTGGCCAGGGCACCTGTGGGGGCACCTGTGGGGGCACCTGTGGAAGTGTGGGGGCAGGGAGGAGAGCTGCCAGTGACCTCGGCTGTTCCAAACACCCCTGCACCAGTTCACCTCGTCCTGCCACTCTTTTAGGAGTGAACTGGGTTGAAGATCAGTGGCCCGTCACCAGACATGAAATGTAGATGTGCATGAGGAAGCTCTGCACATGTGGGAGGAGACCATTCCAACTGCGCGGTCCATGGGGCTGAGCTGGGAGGATTTGTGCTGGAGCAGATGAGAACAGTCACTGCAGGTGGGGGCAGAGCTGAAAACCCTTCATAACGGCAATGGCCTTGTGGGAGTGGCTGGCTGATGAGAACCATCGTGGCAGACACTCGGAGGCATTTTAGTAAGTTTAACAAATGTCTGTACCAAGATGTGACCAGCTTCACTACAGAACACCAGGTTGAGCTCTTTTCTCTCTTCCTCCTCCTCTTCTCACTCATCCACATCTTCTGGTCTTCCCAAAGTGGAAGTCGCTTGTCAAAGGGCCAACTGACACCACCAAATGTCTCACTGCTGGGGAGAGACTGGTGTCACCTCAGATAAATGTGACTTAGCAAAAACCAACCCTTTCCCAGCAGCTGGATCTACATACAAATCTGAATCCACTCCTTTGGCAGAGACGATCTCATACGAAGATATTTTTTTTTATAAGAATTCAAACCTTTATCTAAAATTATGTGGAAGCAAGAATCTGCACGTCTGTAGCAGGTTTATTACCTGTTGGCTTGGAGCCTGTCCTGCCAGAATTCTCAGGTGAGCAAGACCACGTAGGGTGGTAGGTGGTGGGGACGATCTGTCTCCTGTGCCCGGCACTGGGGGAGGGTCCAGGAGGAGCATCCTGGGGGCTCTGTGGTGGACTGTGGTGACCCTGTGTGACCCAGAAGGGATCAATTGATAGCTCCTCAGTAAATGCAAGAACCAAGCCATTCCTGAAGGCAGATGTTGACAACAAGCAGATGCACTTTTTAGGTGAAGGACAGAATCTTTGTCAGGGATGGGAAGTGGCTGCTGGCGGCCTTTGCAATGAGGCTATTGACGATCAGAAGGCTGTCAGGAGCCCAGCAGCTCTGTGGAGAGAGGTACAAGGAAAAATCCAGATCAGGAAGAAACTCAGAGGGAGAGCTTGACACCTCTGTCACCAAGCAAAAACCACCTTGACTCCTGAATTGCCTTCACTTCTTCTTATTAAACTGTAAGGTGCCCTCACCTCTCTCTCTCCCTCTCTAGTCAGTGCATTGTAATTCTATGTCTTAATGGGGTTCAGAATGATAGAAACATACATGCCCACACCACCGTGTTTCCCTCCAAATCCCCCCACTCTCTCCTGCTCCCCATATAACATTGCAATTGGCATGGTTAATTGGCATTGATAACTGCATATATTTTGTTAAAATTATTTAAATTGAATTCTTCAAGTCTCCTCTTTCACCTCTTCAACTCTCTCTCTCTCTCTGAATCCCCTTCCACTAGTCTATTAGTCTCTCCCTTATTTATCTGAATCCTCTTTTGTTTGCCAACTTCTCTCTAGCTTCCACATATGAGTGAAAACATATGGCCCTTCACTTTCTGAGACTGGCCCATCTCACTTAGCACAAAGTTCTCAAGTTCCATCCATTTTCTGGCAAATGACATAATTTTGTTCTTCTTTATGGCCAAGTAAAGTGGTGGAGTTCTTAGAAAAATACATTTCTTTTGATAATAAAAAGTTTACATGAAACACAAATTACCCGGGCAGCTGAGGTGGCGCTGGTGCATCTGTAATGACGAAGAGAAAAGCTTTCCCTGAGCTGGGTGAGGGTAGAAAGCACCAACTTGATTTCAATTCCATTCATTGCTTTGGAAGGATCAGCACCTGGGAGACAGCATTGGAGAGTTGTCAACCCATGGCCAGAGGCATGAACTCAGCACAGCCAGGAGAAACAGGGATTGTGGCAGAGTGAGAGAAGGTGAGGTTGGAGGTGTGTAAAGAGACGGGAGGATCCTTGGTCAGGAGGCTGGAGCTTCAGGTCAGGGTGGACCTCTGTGCTTGGAGTCAGCAAAAGCCAGCTCGCTGAGCCCGGAGATCAGGTTATGGGGTGAGTGCTCAGAACTTAGAAAAACACCAACTGCCTTGTTTGTCTTAAAATTCATCACTTTTATCTTTACCATTTCTCTGGAATCTTTTCAGAAAACAAGTTTCAACAGGGTAATAAAATTAAAATTGGAGCCAGGTAACAATAAACCTATTGTTGGACTGTATAATAAGATCGTAGGGCTTATGAAGATCATCATTTGTGAGACAATACAATCTTGCCCAGCCCCAGTGGAAATGCCCTTTGAATCTGTTTTTAGTACCCGGAGGGATAACAGTTCACATACCATGCCAAGTTTAATAGGGCTGATGGAAAGAAAAAGATAAGATGCTTAGAAACAATGAAGAGGAAAGGATTGAAGAGAAAATTCAGTGCATGTCTCCAATCTGCATCCATAATTCCACACCTGAGCATTGTTATCTACAAAATTTCAAAGAACAAAAAGTATGTTAACACATGCAACACACAAATGCAATAATTAGAGAATATACTGTCAATTGTTTTCCTCTTTGGAAAGATGATTATCATATCTGCAATACTACATTGGATTTTCCCTGCAATAATGAGATATATTTTGAAGAAGCAAACTATTTTCTTGGGAACCTGATCTACATTGCTCTGGTATCACCCGTCAAGTGCTGTGACCGGTGCACCCTAGAAGTGACACAGTCTCCTGTGTCCCTGCAGGTCACACTGCTCCTACTCAATGCAGGCTCAAAGGGAATGCAATTGCAGGAAAAGTTGTATCTAAGCCTTTGCCATCCAGAGTAATCTACCCCAAAATGCCCAATGTCCCTTAAACTAAATTTTTTGGTTAAAAGAGAAAATGGTACAAGTTAGAAAACTGAGTTTTATTCCCCCACATGGTGAAGAGCTGGAAAATCATCCAATCCTGACATAACATGGCCCATGCTCACCACTGAGGAGCCCCATGTTTATGAGAAACTAGTTGGGTTATAATTGGAAAAGAGTAGCTCGTGAGAAAAAGAACCCATGGCATATGCAATGTGGGAGAATCTAGACTAGGAACATGTGTTTAAAGTTCAACTCTAATGATAAAAATCTACTATTCCCTCCCTAGAAATGCATATCTCAAAATGGTCAAGGCAATACGAAGTAACATAATTGATCACCAGAATAAATTTCAGCACTGCATAGGAATAGAATCAAATCCACATTAAGCAATGTAAATTTGTGATTTTTAGCATCCATTCACAAAATACTGAGCATGCAAGTAGGAAAGAGAAGGTTCTGCATTGCAAGGAGTACAATTTGTTACTAAAATCCACCCTGGGCATGGTAGCATAGATAATGAGATCAGCAGGAGAGGTCATTGAAGCAGCAGCTATACATCTGCCTTGAATACCCACCCAACCACCATGGATGACTTTGAACCAAGATAACCAGGCTCCTTCAGCCCTCCATCCATAAATAGTTATGAGAACAAAACCTAATGTGAAGGATTCCTTCTTCCAAGGTCCTCTAGATCATCCACCCCCTGAGACTCTGACTGCAATCCTCCAACAATGCACCCTACTAGCTTGAAGCAGTTAGAGTGGTAGTCACCCCATTTCCCTAACAGCAGTTAAGGTCACATCATCAGAAGGGATACATGAGGCAGGACAGAGGACCTAGAAACAGGAAGGATTAAAAAAAAAACCATCATTATCACCTTCTGTGAGGTGGGGGTAGGTGAAAGACTGGTGCAGGCAGGAGATCAGGGCCTACCAGCCCACAAGACAACAATGCAAATTAAGGATTGAAATCTCTCAAAAGACATTGGCTCCCCCAAGCCCAATTCTGTCCAATCAGAATGGAAAACCTCAATAAGGTTTAAAAGCCCATCTCCCAAGAGCTTCGGTGGTTACTCTCTTTAGGAGACCACTCCCCACCCACCATGCGTGGGGAGCTGGTTTTGTCTTCTACCCTTCCCTGACTTAAACTAAACTTCCATATTTCTATACCAATTAAATACATGAAAATGATGAGGAAAGTAACAAAAGATAGAACATGAAAAATGAGACTTCTGTGAAAGAGAAGCACCATAACTGAAATGAAAAAAATGAAAAACACACTTGGAAAAGGCGAGTGAACTTAAAGACATAGTGAGTGTCCAGAATAAGGCAAAGAATGAAAAAAGGCTGGAAAAATAAGAGTAACAGTGGCTCCTGCAGCAATACCCAAGTCGAACCCATATAGAAGTTGGAGTTTCAAAAGAACAGAAGAAAAAGGAAGGGAAGAAAAATATTTGACGTAATGTGGCTAAAAATTTTATAAACTTGATAACAATTACAAACCTACATATTCAGGAAAGTTAGCAATCCTATCGAAGAAAAAACACCAAGAAAAGAATGCCAGCATATTATTACCAAGTTTCTACAAACCAATGATGAAGAAAACATTTTTTTAAGAAAAATTGACATAGAGAAACAAAGCTGAGAGGACAGCTGACTTCCTGACAGAAACTGCAGAAATGACAATCAAAAAAGAAATGCAGTGATTTAGGATTTTATGTTTAGTAAAACTATAAGAATAAAGAGAAAATTAAGACTTTTTCATGCAAACAAAAGATGAGGAAATTTATTACCAACAACATTTTTCTATAGGAAAAAGTGTTAAACAAAGTTCTGCAGAAAGAAGGAGAAGGAGGAAGAGGAGGAGGAGGAGGAGGAGGAGGAGGAGGAGGAGGAGGAGGAGGAAATGACACCTGATGGAAGAATGTTTGAGTGCTGGAAATGTCAAATGTGTGGGTAAATATAAAATACATCCTTCCCCTTGTGTATCTCCCCAAAACATAAATGTCTGCTTCAACATATGTTTCTTATGTGTGTAGAATTAGGATGTAGCATGTTGATGAGTAGAATAACAAGAGAGAGGTTTTACAGGTCCAGAAATAGACCCATATATTGAAGATTGTATAGGACAGAGTTACCACAATAATTTAGTGGTGAAAGGATATATCCATATGTAAAAATATATCATAAAATTATATCATACTTTATATGTATTAGCTTAAATGTATTATATCTAAAGACTAAAACTATAAAGCTTCCAGACTAAAATCTTTTGTGACTTCTGTTAGGCAAAGATATCTTACTACACAAAAAGCACAAGCTATGAAATAAAAATGTGATAAATTGTACTTCATAAAAATTAAAGATTTTTCTATATGAGAATTCTGTTAATAAATGAAAGAGTGAACCATATTTATTTAATAGATAAGTAAATTAAATTCAGAATACATAAAAGTTATCACCATATAACACAATACTAAGCAAGATACAAAATTTGAACTTTACCAAATAAGAGATAGAGATGTAAATAAGCACAGAAAAAAATGTCTGGCACCATTAGTTATTAGGGTAATGTAAATTAAATTCACACTGAAATATGCACAGTACCACTGAAATATATTCACACTGAAATATACCCACTATATATATATTACAAATATATGTATATATATATATCAATATACATTTCCTCCCAAACCATACCCAATAAAATTATTAAAATTAAAAACACTGTCGATACTACATAGTAGTGAGAATTTGGAGCAATATATATTATTTAATATAATATAATAATATATAATAACAACATATATTATATATTATTTTAACTCATATATATAAATGAGTAAAAATAAAAGACATCATTATATATACTTGGTGATAATACCAAATGGAGTAGACACATTGAAAAATAGTTTGACATTTTCTTAGTAAAAACAAGCAAATATTTATTAGATAATCCACTAATCCCTCCCAGATATTTACTCAAAGAGAAATAACATATATTCTTACAAAGATTTGAAATCAAAAGTCATAGAATAAAACTGATAATAACAACAGAGTAAAAAGAACCCAAATGTCCAGCATTTTGTGAGTGAATAAGGAAGTTGTGGTATGCCCATAAAACAGAATAAGACTCAGTAATAAAAGATACAAGCTACTGGTGCACACTGTAACATAAATGAATCTCAAGAGCATTATACTAAGTAAAATAGGACAGACACAACAAAAAGAAACTACATGCACTAGGATTCAATTTACACGGAATTATGTAAAAGACAAGATCATGTGACAGGAGTTTGGGTTTTCCTGGAGCTGGGAGTGGGAAGGAAAACATATTCTCTACAGAGGAGCAAGATGGAAATTTTATGAATGCCAGAATGATTGTTGTGGTTATGTGAACATATACATTTGTCAAATTTATAAAAATTACATTTTTATAATTTATAAATACTTTCCTTTTAAAATTTAACTTGTACCATTTGTGTATTTCATTAATCTGAAATAAAAACAATTATCTAGAATTAATAAAATATTGTGGATCAGGCAGATACAAATGTTGAACTCTCTCACTAATAGTTCTCCACAATTGGGAGCAGTGTTTTTCTCATAAATAGCCCCCAAAAGAGGCAAGAACAGGAGAACAGCCCTCCTTGAGAGAAATTCAGAAACTTCCAATTGATAACTCAGGTAACATTGAGTTTGGGACTACTTAAAATTGTATGAAAAATTTTGAAAGTAAGTATATTTGTTAGCTTTGTGTTACTGCAGCAGAATACTTGAGGTGCCTAACTTATACAAAGAAAAGACTTACTTAGGTCACAGATTGGAGGTTCAAAGTCTACTATTGGGGTGCCCTTTGGCTCAGCCTCTGATGAGAGAAGCAGATGGTAGTGCATCAGGCAGGAGTATGTGCAGGGTCAACCTTGAACAGAAAGAAGGATGCACCAGGACAGGCTTGCCCCTTTTGAAACAATCCTTTCCTGAGAATTCAAGGGTCTCTGCACCATTGACACAAAATATAAAACAGAAGAGTCATGACAATGGTGTTGAAATACACCTAAAGCTGAAAATGAGACTAGAGAAATATGGCAAGAAATATGGCAATTTTGGAAAACACTGCTGGGCACCTCCTTATGCTTTCTTGCATAGATTTAACAGTGTGGGTAGGTATAAAAGGATTAGACACAAGAAAAGAGAGAAAAAATATTTACAGGAAAAATTGAGGATACATCTCAATACCCCATTGTATATTATGAATCAATGACAAAATCTTTGAGCAATAATTTGTACAAGATATTTTTCTGTGCAGCAAGAATTTCGGTTCCATCCACAGGTAGAGTTGTCTCTGTGAATCAGCTCCTGGCAGGGACATAATTTCCCTGTCTTAGAGCCTGGAGATGGGGCCAGGTAACCAGCTCTGGGAATGAGATATGAGAAATGGGAAATGATGCCTGCCACCACCTTCTCACCTTTGCTCACTGCCACAGCACCTTAATAGCTGGATCTTGAGCAAGGCTCGGTCCGCTGGAGTCCTGCAAGGCAGATGATTCCAAAAGAAGGAATGCATGGCATATCACACTGGAAATTTTGGGTGCTTTGGATTTTGCTTTTATATTAATTATAAAGGTAAACTTCTTAGAAACATGTGGCCTGACAGATACTGATCTCTTAGCTGAAAACAAGCACTGCTTTGAGACAACCCAATGCATTAACCTTTTACAAGCATTAGTCTAGAAACAGGCTTTGCTAGTTTATCTAAATAGCTACTACCTGGTCCCACCTGAAGCCCCCTAACTACCTGAGATAAGATAGAACACTGCTTAACGGGGCTAAACAAAATTGTAAAGATTTTAACTAATGGAAAAGAATTTTTATATACATGTTGTAACCTTAACTGGTTGAGGAAAACCTTTGGAAAAACAAGTCTGTAAAAATTCCTGTTCTATATGCCTCATTGTAAAAAAAAATAGTATAAAATAACGACTGACCAAAAAATAAAACAGATGTGCTTCAACACTGCGTGCAGTGTGAGCATATTCTCGCGACCTCGTCTCATTCCCCACCTGTCGACAAACCCCTGACCCCCCTGCCTCTGAGGGCTGGCCCCCGGCAGCTTACATGCTAGCTGGAGATGCCCATGAGTCCCTGTAGGCTGCATGTCCACTAAAGCATCATCTCTGCCAACCAGGGAACACAAAAGACTTAACATAGTCATTTTTGGATTCATTTGTGTTGTGGCTGCATCGGTAGCTCATTTCCCCTCATCAGCCTGGAAGGATATGTTTGGACAGCAGCCAAACTTTATTGTGTCTGAGCCATTATGAAATTTGGGGTCTATTTGTTCAATCAGTTAACTTACCTTAACTGTCACCAACACATCAGTTTCAATGTTTCTATAAAATCTACAGAACTGAGCTTCCAAAATTAGGAATTGAAACCCTCTGATGTTTTCAAAAGATAACAGCTTCAACTTTCAAGACTGCTCAGTTAGTGGGTTCAGCTGTGTCATCAGGGATGAGTGAGGTGAAAGTGGCTTGTTTTTATAAGAAAACCCTGAACTTACACAATATGTGCTTTTCCAAAAAAAAAAAAAAAACCAAAGACCTTTACTAGAAAATAAATGTTACTGAAAAGAGAAAGAGACTCTGTGTTGTTTTTGAACTCTTCAAGGTGATAGAGTTTGTGAAGAACTTGAGTATTTTTAATATCAAACTTGATATTTTTAATATCAAATCACTGTGAGGTTCTTGGAATTTATACATTGGTGAGAAATGAGAGTCAGTCAGCTTTTAGCATTCTCTGAGAAGATAAGATGTCTTTTATCTTCAAAGGAGAGTGACATTTCCAAAATTCAAGCTGTAATTTGAGGTTGTAGAACCTTGAATGACCAATACTTACACAGGCCAATGGGTCCTTCTACTTTCTCACTGATTGTGACTGTGGAAATTTCTCTCCATCTACATCTCTGCCTCATTGCATTCCTCTCACTTAGACAAGTAGAAATGATGTTTGTGACAACTTTAGAGGAAGGGAAGATACTGATTCCTCAAATGTGAAAATAGACTAAAATAATAACAAATGTTGAGAAAATCACTTTATGATATTCCTTCAGTCCAGTTATGTTAAAATATTGGACGAAATACACCATGATGTGTACATGTATCATCACTTTGGATCTCCACTATGATATACAATTAGGTTGATAAAAGTATGCAAAAATTAGGAAAGTAAGTATGAAAATGTTAAAAAGTAAAACTTGGGAAAGAGTAATTTTGTAGAAAGATCTTTGTACTAGAAGACAACAGGTCCAACTCCATCCCTTGACCAACAATTTGAAAATGAGAACACAAAATGTAGCAACTGCTCCAGAGGAAAATTTAGCTTTTTCTTATGAATTGCACGTACACATTCCATATGATCCAGTGATTTTACTCCTGTAGGGAGCAACTTTTATATTAATATAAATATTTGTGCACAAATGTTGATAGCAGCTCTATCAACTAAATGTCTCCACACTAAAAAAAAGTCAAATGTTTGTCCATATGTGAGCGGATAAACCAACCATGGTACATCCCTACAATGGAAAATGACTTAGCAATTAAAAGGACTAATTAGTATCACAGATAAATCTCAATATTATTAGGCTGAGTAAAAGAAACCAGTTCCTAAGGGTTACATATTGAATAATTCTATTCATGTGACATTCTAGAAAAGTCTAGAAAGACAGAGTAGACCAGTGGTTGTCAAGGTTATGTATTTTGGTGGTGAGGGGGGTATGTGACTACAAAGTAGTGACTTGAAGGAGATCTGGGGAGATGGAACTTCTGAATCTTTGATGGTCAGGGTGGTCACATCACTACACAGGCTAAATCTTTTAGTGCACAAAAACTTGTCTATTTTACTTATGTACATTTTATAGCAATAAGAAAGTTAAGTGTAGAAACAAGGGCAAGACCAAATAAAACAAATTTGAAGTAGAGTTATATTACTAAATTTTCAGGAACATCAATATTGCTGAAAGGATTAATTGGTACATTAAAATTATAGTCTATTTTGCTGAGTTAAATTTTTTTTATTTTTAATATGCTTTCATTGGTGCATTATTATCTCACATCATAATGTAAATCATGTTCTAAGTGAAAATTGTTGCGTATGTACCTGCTTAAATGTTTTTGAATAATCAACTTCTTAAAGTCTTGTAGAGATGAAGGGAGTATCCTCTAATTGTGTCTTACCCTGCATGTCACCAGTGAGCCGTATTTTAAGGTCCATTGAGTGGTCTTCCAGTTGTGATGCCTGAAGACTATCCCAGGGACACACTGGCTCCTTGTAGTTGATTCTTTCATCTTGAGAGATTGAAGCCCAAGGTAGCTCCTTCTTGTACTTTCAGAGACCTCAGCAGAACTGGGAGTGGACATAAATGCAGGCTATCAGTCTGCATTGTATTAGAGACAGAGCTGACACTAAGCTGTACCGAGACTCTATGCTCCAAGAACCTGGACCCTGCTGGGCAGCACTCTGCCTGCCCTGCCCCCTGCTGGTGAGGTGAGGCAGGAAGACCACACTCTTCAGCCTTCGAAAGCTGCTGGCCGTGTGGCCTTTGCTGTGATGGAAGATGTATTAGCATGGCTGGGGATATCAAAAGGAAAATGAGTTAAGCATGAAGGGAGGCCACTGGGCAGAAACAAGGAGTCCCGAAGACCTCGATGCCCAGAAATGTGTGTGACGGGACAGTAGGCCAAAGACACAGAGAGCCTTTGTGTCTTTCCTTTATTGTCTAAGGAAAAATGTTTACCAGAGCCAGGTGTGGTGGCCCATGCTTATAATCCCAGTACTTGAGAGGCTGAGACAGGAGGATTCCGGTTTATGGCCAACCTCAGCTATTTAGTGAGGCCCTCCGCAATTTAGCGAGATCCTGTTTCAAAATAAAGAATAAAATATAGGGCTGGGAGTGCAGCTCAGAGGTAGAATGCCCCTGAGTTCAATCCCCAGTACCGCAAAAAATAAATATATATATAAATAAAAAATATTTACCAAAATTTTAAGGCATAATTTCATATATAGTATTGTGTGTGTGTGTGTGTGTGTGTGTACATTTATTGGTGCATTGTAATTATACATCATGGTGAGATTCCAAGTGATATAAACATAAAGGCACACATCACCTGGTGTGTTTCTCTCTGTATCCCACCCACTCCCCCTTCTTCTCCTTCTCTGCACATACATATTAGTGAGATTGGTAGTAATACTGACATTTATGGACTTACCCTTATTTGAGCTGTTCCCTTCCTCCAGCCTCATTTTCCCCCTCCTCACTTTTTTCCCTCAATCCCTTTCCTCTATTCTATTGGTCTCCTTTCTCAGAAAAAGGGGGATCAAAGTTACACTGAGATTCCCTTTAACTCCAGTTAGAATGGCAGTCATCAGGAACACAAGAATACATGCTGGTGAGGATGTGGGGAAATAGGAACTCTAATTCACTGTTGGTGGGACTGCAAACTAGTACAGCCACTGTGGGGATCAGTTTAGAGGTTTTTCAGAAGATTGGGAATGAAACCACCACATGAGTCAGGGAAAGTTCTCCTGGGCATCTTTCTAAAAACACTGAAATCAGAATATTATAGCAATATTTGCATATCCATGTTCATACTGCAATTTGCAATAGTCAAATTATGAAACCAGCCTAGGTGTCCATCAATAGATGAATGAATCACAAAACTCTGGTATATACATACAATGGAATTTTACTCAGCCACAAAGAAGAACAAAACCATCTCATTTGCATGAAAATGGATGGAACTTGAGAATATTATATTAAGCCGGATTGACCAGTCCCAAAAGAAGGAATTGATGTGTGTTTTCTCTTACATGTAGAAGCTAGATACATATTCAGAAATAAAGGGTAATATCAAGCAGAAGAGCAGAAATGCCAATGGAGTGAGAGAGGGTTTTTATGGAAAGAAGGAGGGGGTGGAGATGTAAAGAGTGTAACAGTTGAAATCATGCTATATGTGTATACAAAATAAGAATCCCAATCTCAGTGACATATCTGGGAGGGGAAGGAAGGGATGGCAGTGGTCTAAGAGTTATGTGCATGTGTGTTTCTAGCATGCTATATTACACTATGATGTGTACTTACAATGCACCAAATAAAAGTTAAAAAGAACAAAAAAGGGGACAACAGCTGGCCTTTGTGATACATGTCTGTAATCCCAGTACTTGGGAGGCTGAAACAGGAGGATCACAGCCTCAAGAACAGCCTCAGCAACTTAGGAAGACTCTCAGCAACCTAGAGAGACCCTGTCTCAAAACAAAACCAAAAAAATAAAAAGGGCTAGGGATATAGCTCAGGGGTTGAATGTTTCTGGGTTCAATCCTCAGAACCACACACACACACACACACACACACACACACACACACACACACACACAAGACAAATGAACTATTTCCAAACAGTTGACAGATATATTATACCTGGAAATAGCATGTGTAATTAGTAAGCCATATGAAGGTTGAAGGAATTTGGCTCAGGGCCAGGGCCAGTTTCTTTCAGCGTTTGGAGGCTGGGTATCTTCATCAGTCCCTGGCTTAATCCCAGCTTGGACCCCAGCCTGCTGGGAAAGAACTACAACTGGGGGGACGAAGGTATCAGGGTACTCTGTCAGTTTGGGTCAGAACACAGAGAGAAGCCAGGATGGGTGATCTGGGGGGACCCTACAAGCAGCAAATTTGTCCTAAAACCTGGAGATGGCACACTCTTATTTGGTTAAACCCTTAGATTCAAGGGAGGCACTGGGGCACATCACAATTCCAAGCAAATAAAACTGCTCTTGGGAAGAAGGGAAGAGTAGAAAATATGCAGATTAAAAAAGCAACTGATGAAGAAACCAGACATCCAAAGAAGACAACTAATATTTGATACTTGTTTTATTATGAATATACAAATGCTTTCATAACATGAAATCAAATACTGTTTAACTCCCTTTTCCTCTCTTAATCTTACACATGGATATCTTCCACAAAATAGGCTGTGAGGTCTTCTTCATCATGTCAAGTGTTTGTAGTTTCCATGTCAGAAATTCTCATTTGGGAGAAGTTAGGTTGTTTCTGAGTGTCTGTATTATAAAGAGATGAGATGAACATATTTATATTCATCAGGATGTCTTAGGATAGTTCCTGCAAACACAGTTACTGGGTTGAAATTATGGATTGATTCGAATCTTTTAATTGCTGAGTTGTCTTTTGGAAAGAATATCTCAATTCATATTTCTATCCTGTTCATAAGTATCTTCACTGGTGCTCAGGGAATTATATTTTTTTTTTTTAGTCTTTGGTGAAATCCTTCTGGAATTGTGAGGAGGACAAAGAAGATGCAGATAATTAGGGGGGGATGAAGCCCATTCTTATAAATGCTATAAACCATCTGAACAATGAGATTTATGGGCCTGCTCATGGGACAGCATCAAACTTGTGCGAAATAAGGATATACAGGCTTTCCTCCATATCTGTGGGCTCTGCATCTGCAGGTTCAACCATCTGCTGATTCAACCAGTATTTCAATCAGTTGAAAATATTTGAAAACATTGCAGGTGCGCTGATCATGCACAGATGTTTATTCTCATCATTATTCATGAAGCACTCCAATCTAACAACTATTTACATAATATTTACATTGTATTAGGTATAACGAGTAATCTAGAGATGATGGTATATGGGAAGATGTGCCTGGGTTACATGCAAATACTTCACCATTTCATGTAAGAGACTTTAACATATGGAGACTTGGTATCTGCAGGGCTTCTGGGACCAATCCTCTATGGATTTGGAGGGGTGACTACAGCCATTATGTCCCTGTTTGTGACATTGGGATGGAGCATCAGACCTTTCTCCAGGATGTCCCAGGTATCTCCCTCTGTCTTTCTCTGTGAGAAGTTACACTGTCCCCTAAGCTGTGCTGCAGAGTCCCTGACCCATCCGCCCTCCAGTCCAGACTTGCTGAGAATAAGGTTCTTCTTCAGACAGATGGGCCTGTGACCTGGAGCATCCTAACCCATCTCTCCTCTGTGGCTCAACCCAGCACACAGAGCCTGGGGTAAGCAGGAACCACTTCACCCCTCAAAGTGCTCCTCTTCCTAATCCTTTCCTCCACCAATTTCACACATTCCCTTACCCTCTTTGAAATCAAACACCAGGGACATAACTATAAGCAAAGAAATCCTAGTGGAGGGCTCGGTGGGGCACTGGCTCCACCAGGAGTGAATTACTCTCTGATGTTTATTTGCCCACAGCTGGATTTATTTTAGGTTTCCATAATCCTCTTTCTTTTGCATAGTTTTATTGGTGCCTTGTAATTATACATCATAGTGAGATTTGAAGTCACACATTCACAGGTCACATAGTGTAGTAACATCCAAACCCCACTTTCTCACCCCTTCTCCCTCCCCATACATGCTAGTTAAATGGGTAGTGAAACCTTCTATGTGGACATAATATTATCTGGTGCTTCCTTCCCGAATCCTACTTTGTCCTCTCCCCCCTTCCTCCCCCAGTCTCCTTCCACTATTCCACAGGTCTCTGTCTTCATTTATCTGAAATCCTTTCTGTTGGTTTCCTCTTTTCTCTTTTGCTTCCACATATGAGAGAAAACATATGACCCTTGACTTTCTGAGACTGATCTCAGTATATTTCCCTTGTTCTTCCATCCATTTTCCTGCAAATGACATAATTTTGCTCTTCTTTATGGCAGAGTAAAGTTCCATTGTGTGTACATACCACATTTTCTTTATCCATTTGCTTGTTGTTGATGGGCACCTAGGTTGGATTTATGATTTGGCTAATGTGAACTGTGCTGCTGTGGGCATGGGTAGAAGACCTTAGAAGATGGACAGACTTCTATAAGTTTCTGAGAAGCCTTCCTCAGCAAGTGTACACTAGCTCATGGATTATCTTGGCAAAGAAGGAAAGTAAAACATGATAAACCTGTAATGGTCAGCAAATGCTATAAATAAATAAATAATAAAATTATTGTTTCACTCTAGAGATACCTGAAGGTTTAGTAAATGCCAGTGTGTATTATTAAGTAATGGTGAGACAGAAAATACTTCAGAATGGTTAGAAGACAGTCCTTCCTTCCTTCCTTCCTTCCTTCCTTCCTTCCTTCCTTCCTTCTTTCCTTCTCTTCTTCCTCCCCTTTTTTCTCTTCCTCCCCCTTCTTTCTTTCCCTTCCTTTCTTCTCTCCTTCCATCCTTTATTTATTTTTTCTTTTTTTTTTTACTAATTGTTTAATTTCTAGACATCAAACATTAAGTTCTGAGCTTTGGAAATCTTAACTCACTTAATTCTTCCAAAGATGTATGACAAAGGTTAAAATTTTTATCCACATCTTATGGATAAAGAAACTAAGTCTTGTAAGATGTTAAGTAAACTTGGCAGCTTGCAGGAAAACATTGCCAAACTGGTATCACCTGAGTTTTATTTCTGAAGGAGTTGAGACTCCTGATTCTTAAATGTCAACTTATTTAAACCTGATTTAAAATATCACTCAGGGTGAAACAAATTCTCTGCATATCTGCAGTGCAAAAGAAGGATGGTGAGCCGCCAGTTTTCAGTATTTGGATCCTGTAATTATGCATTGCTTTTGCAAGATGTAAAAGGAAATCATGGAAGTTTTTGGAGACTGAGATATGTGTGGATGCTCAGAAGCACCCCTGATAAAGACAGGGACAGGGCAGGACTTTAAAGCATTGATCTCTAAAGCAACTTTAGAGGTCAATGTGCTCTGCTGGTTGTTTTTTTCTGCTCCTGAGTTCACAAGGGAGACAAGAACGATTTTCCTTGGAGTTATCTAATGAATCATTTGGCTCTAAATGGACAAAATACTTATACAGGTAAAATTAAAAATCATCATCTTGGCCCTGGGGATGTGGTTCAGTGGTAGAGCTTGTACTTGTCATGCATGACTCCCTGGGTTTAATTCTCAGCAATGCACACATGTATGCACACATACACCTAAAATATTCATCTTAAGCAAGGCACTTAGACATGGTTAAGATGGTAAATCTTATGTAATGTGGGTATATATCATGCATATCTGTGTAGGTCTACTCCTGAGTTCTGTTCCATCAATTTTGTATCTTTTCTTCCACTAATACCACACTGGTGTTATCTTTATATTTTTATTGGTGCAGCGTAATCATACAGCATAGTGAGGTTTAAAGTGACCCAGACAAGCAGGCTCTCATCTCTCGGTATATTTCCCTCCCCATAACCTCCCCCCCTCGCCCATTCTCCCTCCCCATCTATGTCAGTGAGATTTCTAGTGAAGCCTTGTAGGGACACAATCTTATTCCAACTATTTCCTTCCTCAATCCTCATTTCCCCCTACCCATCTCCTTCCCCCAATCCGTTTTCCCTCTTTTACTGTTTTCTCTCCTCATCTAGCTGGATTCAATTTTGCTTCCTATTGTCTTTTTCTACCTTCCATATATGAGAGAAAATTAGGACCCTTGACTTTCTGAGACTGGCTGATCTCACTTAGCACAATACCACAGCTCCATCTATTTTGCTGCAAATGACATAAATTTTCTCTTCTTTATGGCTGAGTAAAGTTCCATTGTGTGTATGGACCACATTTTCATTTTCTGTTTGTCTGTTGATGGACATCAAGGTTGGTTCCATAATTTGGCTATTGTGAAAATGTGCTGTTATAAACATGGGCATGCATGCATCACTATAGTATTCTAACTTTGTAATTCACTACATTTCTCATCTTTAAAATGGGAATAATTCCTATTTAGTAGTTTATAAAAGTCTGAAAGAAAAACTTGTGTAAAGACAGCACTGGCCAGAGGGTTGCAAGCATGTCTATAGCATAAAACGTACTTCATCCCAACCTTTCACTAGGCTGCCAAAGACCTTTGTCCTCAAGTTTCTGCTTGGGAAATGTTATATGTTCCTAAAGTGTGAAAGTTGAGGAAACTTTATTACCAGCCTGAACCTGTATCTCCACTTTAGCACTTAACACATGGAGACAGTAAATGTTGTATAAAGTTGTTCACCAAGTAAAATATAGTTTTGAGGTTACAGTATACCAGGCTGTAAGTTGTCAATATTAACCTACCTGAGCTAAGTTAATGTTCACATCATGCATCCTGAGGCAAACTCAATTATTATTCTCACTTTCAGGTGAGGGAATTGAGGCTCAAGAGGTTAAATAATAATCTCGATATTCCAAGGTAACAAGCAGTGCCGTGGGGATCTGTGCTCCTGCAGGCTAGCTCCACATCCAGAGCCTGGCCACTGAGCCCGAGATTCCTACAGGTTACAGACTTCTGTTTATTCCTCAGCATTAATGGAGGTTCTCTGGTATCCAGTTCAGGGTGGCTTTTTATAACCAGACAATTGGAATGAGTCTGGTTAGGACAAAGAACAGGAGATCATTCTCTTTCTTAGTCTGGGCTAAGCAACCGGGGTCTTTGTAGTGAGAGAAGTCAATTAAGTTCAGTTTCACCCCCTAAGATGGGATAAATAAGTGTGTCTGTTGAACAGGGGTGTCTTTAGAAATTAAATCAGTTTATTTAGAAGAGAACTCATGCTACCTAAACATTTTGTTCTATTTCTTGTGCAAAGTACCATTTTTTGACCATTACAATGCATTGAGCTCTTGGCTTTGCTGAATTTGTTCCAAAGAAATATTTTGTGTTTAAAATAAATCTAAGTCATGTCATGAAGGAGTGAGGGGGACTCTTGAGGCTCACTCAGGTAAGAGGACAAAGGAGTAAGAGATCTGATCTTCTCTGGAAGAAATGCAGGAAGGGAAGAGAAATACCAGTGAGACCAAGTCAAAAAGAGGGGCTTTTAGCTAGAAAAACTGTCAGAAGTGAACATGAGGAAACAGGTAGGAATATTGCATTGTTCACTCAGGAAATTCAACATAAAACCTTCCCTAATCTTAGTCTGATTTAGAGAGACTGATTGAAAGTGAATTTTGAAAGCCATTGGAAGAGGTTTCTCTAAGTTTGAGGATGAGTCCCATCACCAGACCAGGATAAAAGGGAAAAAAAAAAAAAAAAAAGACCAGATGGCAGGAGTCGGGGGAGATAAAATACTTGGAGTTTCCCCATCGTTAGCTGGTCTCTCTTTAGGACGTCATTTCTGATGGAGGACGCACCACAGTCATGGCTGGCAGAGAAATTCATATGCTGACAGCTTTGTGGACTCAACGTTGGGAGCAAACAGTGATATTGCTGCCTGAAGTAGACATGTTTCTGGGGGCACATCTGGAAGAACTGGCTTCCAGCATATGTACTCTTCCAGCATATGTAATCAGAAATCCTTTCATAACCTTGGTATTAAGCATTTTGTTTATGCCAATAGGTTATACACTTATTCAGTCTTCAATCAACAAACATTTTTAGTACACACTGTGTGTGTGTGTGTGTGTGTGTGTGTGTGTGTGTGTGTGTGTGTGATACTAGAAATTGAACCCAAGGACATTCTACCTCAGAACTACACCCCCAGGCCTATTTCTTTTTAATTGGTGCATTATAATCATACATCTTTGTTAGATACAAGCTGGTAAAGGCATACACACACATTTCACATTTAACCCTTCCCCAATTTCCGCTCCACCCCCTCACCCTCCCTGCTTTTCAGGTTCAGTTTAGTAATTGACTTTGATATGTTTGTGAAAGTACATCGTGTGAATTAGGGTGCCCCCCCCATCACCTTCAGTTAACTGCTTTACTCATCTAAGGTTTCTCCTTCTTCATCTGGAGTCCCTCTTATGCCCTATTTTCTCCCTAGTTTCTGCATATTAGGTAGAGCATATATTTTTTTACTTTTTGTGACTAACTAATCTCATTTAACATAATGTTTTCCAGTTCCATCCATTTCCCTGCAAATGACATGATTTTGTTCTTCTTTATGGCTGAGTAAAAGTCCATTGTGTACATATCCCATAGTTTTGTAATCCATTCATCTGTTGATGGACATCTTGGCTGCTTCCATAGTTTGGCCATTGTGAATTTGCAGCTATAAACATAGATACACATGCATTGGTATGATAGCTTGGTTTCCATTCTTTTGGGTAGATGCCCAGAAGTGGTATTGCTGGATCATATGGTAGGTTCATTCCCATTTGTCTGAGGATCCTCCATACTGTTTTCCACAGTGGTTGCACTAATCTGCAATCCCACCAACAGTGTATTAGGGTTCCCACTTCTCCACACCCTCGCCAGCATTTGTTGTTGGTGGTGTTTTTGATGATTACCCCCAGGCCTATTTTATCTTTTAGTTTGAAAGAGGATCTCACCAAGTTGCCGATGGTCTCACCAAGTTTCTGAAGCTGACCTCGACCCTGAAGTTCTCCTGTCTTAGCTTCCCAAGTACTGGTATTACAGGTCTGTGGGATCATGCCCCACTCTAGTACAAACTTTTAATGCCAGGTGTCCTGCCAGGTCCTGGGGAGACACTGATTAATGAGACAGAGTCTTTGTTTCTGATGAGATCATGATGAGAAAGTCTCCTGGAGAGAAACCACACAGTGTGGTCAGTGTAGAGGGCTGAGAGAGAGGCTGACCTCCCAGAGTGGCCAGCCCCAGTGGCAAGGTCTTTATCTTGCTGCTCTTTAAAGAAGAATTTTGCTGGAAGACAACAGCAGCAAAGCCAGTATCCTTCTTTGAGCTGAACTTTCCCGGGTTGACCTTTAAGGGATTTCTCTTGAATCCTTTGCCTCTGAGCTTCCAACTGAGTTTGGCCAAGGAGAAGAATGAGAGGTGAGTATTTATTCTCAATGTTCCCTGCCTGCTGGACCATGGTTTGTCAGGGCTGTGCTCTGTCACCAAAGGCTATTGCTTCCTCTGAATATCCTTTCTCTATAGCTACAGTGTCACTTTGAGTTCTGGACACAGCTCCCTCCTTTTCACATGCATCTGTGGTTGGTAAGAGGTCGTTGGCATTGCTAGACTTTTTAACCTCACACACAACAGTATGCATATCCCATCTGAGTGTGCCGATGAATTCCTCCTGCTGCACAGAATGACACAGCAAGTATAAACATGTCTTGGAAGTATACCAAAGAAATGGAGTTTGTTGATTTTGTCATTCAAGTATGTCCTCTGATTACATCAATCTCAGCCCCTAGGAAAACAGGCTCACATTTTCACTGGATATTAATCATGATCTGGGGTCTCAAAGATGGCAAACCTAAAATAAACTAGAGATTCTATGGTATTTTTTTTCTTTCATTCAAACTCTGTTTTTGCTACTATTTCTGTAGTTAGAGGTATTCTTCTATTTGTAGCTGCTAAGCAAACTGTTATGTAGAGTTTGAAGAATGACAGGGATGGTAATACACACATGCCTGTAATCCCAGTACTTGGGAGGCTGAGACAGGAGGATTGCAGGGTTGAGGCTAGCCTCAAAAACTTAGTGAGATTCTGTTTCAAAATAAATAATAAAAATTGTGGAGACTTAGCTCAGAATTAAAATGTCCCTAGGTTCAAACTCTAGTACAAGAAAAAAAGAAAAGAAAAGAAAAAAAAGTTTGAAGAAAGCCTATATTTAAGCATATTCTCTAAGGAGTAATGCAATTTTAAATTAGTTCATTAGCAACAGAATGCTAACGAGGATATTAAAGAAACATTTCAAATTATTAAATGTATTTACAAGTTCTTAAATCATGCCAATATTAAAAAGCCAACTCAATGGTTCTTATGTAGTCAGTTATCATGAACAATTTAAAGATCGGGGAAATGCAGTTGCTACTAAAATTGAAATGCAATGTGAATAACATTTAAGGAAATGGTTTATATTTATGATGCGTTATTTTTACTTCCAAGAGTTTGCTAATGCACCCTAGTTTTTCCTCTATCTGGATGATTCCTAATCTCACAACCAGAGAAAAAAATCAAATGCTGTATACTTCCTAATATGAGGTTATGTTTTTGCTTTTGATGTTTTCACATCTTCTACAAGCAGGTATGAGTTTGCAAACAACAAATGGGTTATGGTCAAGGTATTCAAACCAAATTATTAGGAAATTTTCCATTGAACCTTTGTTCCCTTTCCTCTAAAAGGGAGCTGAATAAGATGGTGTTTTTCTTGTCTGCAAAAGGTGTAATGAATTTTACATCTCTACTTTATGTTTTGGGGGAGTTGGGAGTGGCTGAGTTTTTGAGTTCGCGGCAATTCCAAAAGGAGATGGTTTGTTTTAGCATATGATACCCTGTTATGCGCAATCATCGTCTTCTATGTAAAGTTTACAGTTTGCTTTACTCTCATATAAACTCAGGCAAAGTTTTAAGATAAGCTAAATAAATTCTGAGTCAAAAAGCTTATAAGGTGCAGAAAGGAGAACAAGACATCAAAAAGGACTTATGGCCAACAACACTGTAATCTGGGTGTTCCCTAAAGGTAGGATTACTGGGGGAAAACATTTTCTTTGTTTCTCTTAAGAGATGCCTAGTTAAGTGCTTCTAAATCTTTGATGATAGAAGAGTTACCTTTCTTGCTTTTTTTTTTTTTTTATTGGTGCATTGTAATCATACATCGTTGTTAGGTACAAGCTGGTAAAGGCATACATGCTCACATTTCTCATTTAACCTTTCCCCACTCCCTTCCCCCTCCCTCCACCCTAAGACAAGTGGTACATTTTCACAAACATTTCAAAGTCCTTTCTTTCTATTTACTCATTTTTAAAGAAACCACCAGGAGCACAGTAGGGTGGGGCAAACAGGGTGGGGTGGGGCAAGCCTATATGCTTATAATCCTAGTACTTGAGAGGCTGATACTGGAGGATTGTAGGTTTATGTGCAAACTCAGCAACTTAGGGAGGTTCTCTGCAACTTAGTGAGACCTTATTTCAAAATTTAAAAAATAGGGCTGGTGGTATATCTCTGATGTAGAATGTCCCTCCGTTCAATCCTCAGTAGCACAAAAAAAAAAAAAAAAAAAGCCAAAACCATCCTGATGAAATTCAGAAGACTTGATGTCTCTGTTCACTAGTTTACAAGTATATTCTCTACTGTCCTCTGCACTGATTTTCTCTGTATTTAAAGAATGAAAACAACATCCTCACTATAAAGCGCTAATTGGGATTTCTTTAATTAGATTTTCAAAGGAGGAGGCCACCACTAAATAAAGTTGAATATACCTTATACCTAAATCCAAGAGGCTTATGCTTGTAGAGGTAAATATTTACATAGGATTCTGAGAAGTGGGTAGTCAAGATTTTGACAGGCTTTAAGGGATGGAAGTATTTAGGACTCCTTGTCTTTACCTGTGCGATCATTATTACTGGCCTGTGCACAGAGCTGACTTACTAGCTTCACAAGGACAATTCCTGGTGTGTTTCTGTAGCCAAATGGATTTACAGAAGTACAGCCTATCACAGGTGACTGGCTTTAACAAGTGATGTCAGGGAGCTGAACTGTCATTGATCCATTCATCAGATGCAATTAAAATGGATTCTGATAGTCATTTGTTAGGATTGCAGGATGATTCATCTTTTCATGAGAATGAGGAGGATCTTATTCTGAATTGCCCCTTTGGGTTATATCTTATCCAAAGTTGCAGTCAAAAAGGGCGATTGTCTTCAAGATTGTAGAGGTTTCATTTACAGGAGTCTGATTTATAGTTTGACTATCAGTATTTCATTTTGTGTTAGTCTTTGAATCATTATTAAGTGATTTGGTGTGTTTCTTAACCCATTCTTTATATTTTATGGTCTACGCATTTTTAACTTTATGTCATTTTATAATAATTGATATGGCTTCAAATGTTCGAGTCTCTTTGGGGGATTTGATTTATACTATGATTCTAAAAGAAATACCATAAAGAATGATCACAGGGAGAGTATGGGTAGGAATAGATCAAATCGCATGATCAGGATGAGTTATGACATTATATAATAAAATGATAGCCAACCTGCCTTGGATGTTAATTTGCCTACTATTTGTTAAAGATGGGTTAATGATTTGAATATCTTTCATCACGATGCACTTTGATAACATTAGTTCTGTTATGGCCATTATTTGAGTTTCACTCATTGGCAAGGTGTGATATTCTTGACAGTTTTCCAAATTGTATTTTCAATAGCTTTTGAAGTCTAAGCAATTAAGGCAAGGTTGTGATTAGCTGTATAAAAATCCAGCCTTAGTCAAGTTGTTATTTTTATTTACAGAAACCTAATGGGTTAAGAGAGAAGTGCAAAATATTAACTGTTAGAAACATGACCAGAAAAGCGTGTGAAGAAGAATGTTCCAGGGATAGAAGATGATTGTTCTGATGGTCTTGGCAAAAGTTGTTCTAGGCTTGTCTACTTGTTTCCAGTGACCAGCTCTGAAGGAGAAAATATCTAAGTTCCTTAACTCCTCAGAGAGGAAGAGCTGGGTGATGAAAGTAAAGGGTCATGGATTATTAAAGGTGCCATATAGTCTACATAATTTTTATTCCAAGGCTCCTTATACTCATTCCATTTTTTTAAGGACAGGGAATTTTCTGATTAAGTAAGAAAGACTTGAGTAACTTGATAGCAAGTTTCCCAGTAGTACATCTCTCTTATCACCCTGGAATATATTGACACTCTCTAACTAGAGAACACAAAGTAGTATTATCATAAAGCACTCTGAGCTCTAAGGCTTTTTTTCTTTAAAGTTATTGGATTGCTTATAAAACTAAATTTATTGAGACTGGAACATATTTGTAACCCATAGAAGGAGGCAATTGTATAAAGTCCATTTGGAAATGCTAAAGGGTTCATAGGGTATCACAGCTTGAACGTTGGCTCTTGTTAGAGCCCCACCTTTATAGTTTCTTCATGAATTCATCTTTTGTCTCTATAAAATTTCATTTAGTCAGAGCAGAGTGTTTATCAGGAAACTTGACTAATTTATTTTATTTTTCATTCTGGACCTCTGCTTCTGGAAAGTTTATGATGACAAGATTATTTGTAGCATCTGGATATAAAGTTATGTGCTAGCCATGCTCACAAAGATGCCTGAGGAATTAAGAACACTCTTTGTTTCTATAGCATTCTGAAGTTATGCACTATTCCAAAAGAGTACCAGCTCTTAGTGGATATATTTACCATTTTAAATTTTATCAATTTAACATGCATCAGAGAAAGACATAAATTTGCTATTTGAAATAATTTGTCATTAACTAAGGGACTAATTCCATAAGAAAACCTGTAGAATTATTACAGGACAAGCCTGATACTGTCCTTTTTTTCATTTTCTCTTTTTCTAAGATAAAAGCTTTAAACAGATGAGATCAGGCATGTTCAAGTTGGTATCCAGTAACACCACTTCTGGGTATCTACCCAAAAGAATGGAAACCAAACTATAAGGCCAATGCATGTGTATCTATGTTTATATCGTTTATATCTGCACAATTCACAATTGCCAAAATATGGAATCAGCCAAGATGTCCATCAACAGATGAATGGATTACAAAACTATGGGATATGCACAATGGAATTTTATTCCACCATAAAGAAGAACAAAATCATGTCATTTACAGGAAAATGGATGGAACTGGAAAACATTATGTTAAGTGAAATTACTCAGTCACAAATAGTAAAGAATTGGATGTTCTCCCTAATATACGGAAGTTTGGGAGAAAGTGGGTTATAAGAGGGACTCTAGATGAAGGAGAAATCTTAGATGAGCCAAGAAGGTGACTTAACTAAAGGTAATGGGAGGAGGATGAAAACACCCTAATGCACATGATGTACTCTCACAAACATATCAAAGTCAATCACTAAACTGAACCTGAGAAGGAGGGAGGGCTAGGGAGTGGGGTGGGAAATGGGGGAGGGTTAAATGAGAGATGTGTGCATGTATGTCTTTATTAGCTTGTACCTCACAAAGATGTATGATTACAATGCACCAATAAAAATAAAATAAAAAGCTTTAAACAAACAATATTAAGCTATAATTTTGCATGAAAATGTCCAAAACATTTATTATGGGAGTGGACACATCTTGCATTTCAAAAACATAATCAGAACTAGAAGATCCCCATGTTGTTGAGTTGCTATATCTAGAGCACAGTGTAATCATTCCTGGCTATGCAGGAGAATACTTATGATGATACAGGAAACCAGTCTGGAGTTTTAACAACTCTTCCTTAATCATTCTATTTAAGGAGTCCACTCCTAAAGGTGTTCCTTGGAATATAACTTATTTGATTATATTTTAATGATATGTAATACTGAATTACTAATGTCTAGATCAGCTATCCTTTGATCAAGTCTAAGAGAAACTTCAGGTGCTTCAAAAAGTCACTGTGCAGGATCTTTGTAGGCTATTCCTTTGGCAGAATGGATGTCTACTCATTAAATTTGGCAGATGTTATGATCCGGAGGACTCTGTGCACCAATGATGATCTTCCTCAAAATAACAATCCCAGTGTGTCTCATGAAAACTGACCTAAGAGTGTCGGAAATGTCCACTACTTGTGTGATCTTCGGAGTTCTGAGTGATCTGTCTTAATTATATTTTAATGGTTTTTATATTTATGATGTTTCAATGTCTTTAGAGGTCCTTCCTGGGGAGACACTTTCCCTTCTGGGAAAGCTAATTCCTAGAGACAATAAGCAGCTTGTAGGAGATTCCATATACAAACCAACCAATCCCAAGTCCAGACCACTAACTAACCACACCCTCTCCAGTTGTCACACACCTAAATGCTTTTTACCCTGCTGTGAGATGATTCCCCTTGGTGGAACCTCCCTTGTCAAAAGAAAAGGTTACCATAAAATCTCTAACATATGAGTTTCTTTTTTATGTAATCAAGGAAGACAGATACTTTTAAGCCAGATATCTCCTATAGGATTGTCAGGTTTTAAAGCCAGGAGTAGTCAGGGATTGGTTTACGTCTATCTGTGAAAATGGTATTATTTTTGAATTGATATTTGTCGGGGGCCTAGTTCGGCTGGCTAGACCTCGCCTCTAGATGGTGCCTGGTAAAGTGCCAGAAGCAGCTACAGGTGGGCTGTGCCACGCCAGAGCGCATGCACCAGCACACCCGACTCGTGGCCGGCCCAGGTGAGAGCTGTATGAGACACCTCGTGGCTTAGGCCCTGTGCAGCTTTAAAAGCCTCCACCTCTCTCCTAGAGAGAGAGCTGCTGGGGAAAGGCTGGTTGGGAAGTTGCTGGGATGGGTTGCTGGGAGAAGTTCTGGGAGGAAGTGGTTGGGAAGAAGAAGCGGTTGGGAAGAGGTTGGCCAGGTTGCTGGGGAAGTCCTGGGAAGAAAGATTGTGGGTTGCTAGTGGAAGTCGGGTTGCTAGAGAGAGGGGTTATTGGAAGTCTGTAGGAAAAGCACCATTTGGAAAGACGACCTCTGTACTGTGTTTGTTATTGCTTGTGCAATGCTCTTGATCCCAGAAAGAGAGAGATATAATAAAAGAGGTTCGAACCAGTAATATTTAGGCAGCGTCTTTTATTGGGGCCTCATGGCTGAGGGTTCAGCCTGGGGCGCCCGATAGATATTGACTAATTAAGAGGATTTAATACCCACTTTTGTGGTTACTTTGTTATTCTATTTTTATAATTTTATTGGTGCAATGTAATTCATCATAGTAATATTCAAAGTGATACAAACATACTATTTTACTGGTTTCTCTCCTGGTTTGACTTTTGCTTCCTATTTTTGTTCTAGCTTTCACATATAAGAGAAAAAAAAAATACCACCCTTGGATTTCTGAGACTGGCTGATCTCACTTAGAATAATATTTTCTAGTTCCATCCATTTTTCGGCAAACAACATAATTTTTCTCTTCTTTATGACGTAGTTAAATGTATTCTTACCATGACTGGGTCTAGCAATGAGGAAGAAACAGAACAGAGCCCAAAGTGATTTTTGATAGATGCAGAGTGCGTAGTAAACAAGATTTTATTGACTTAAACCCTTAGTGTTTGGGGTTGGTTTGCTAGTTCCACATATCCAAGTTAAGGGGCAAGAGTGAAACCTACATTGACTATTTTGATTCCCCTCCATCAGGACTTGATGACTTGTGGGCAGGAGATGCTTACTTCGGAATAGGAATTGGTACTAGGGGAGAGAACACATCATTCTTTTGAAATGCTCAGCTGTACACATTGTAATCTGAGGTGCCTGTTGTGAGCAATGGGCTTCAAGGTCTTAAGACCAATAAGTCACACCACACATGATTTGTGTCCTTCCACAATGTCTGAGATCTAGTCAACACTAAAAGAATAAAGGTCATGGGAATTTATCAGGAAATTCTCTAAGTAAGGTTAAGCTAAGTTTATGTGCTTTGCCAAAGCCAGTTAACTATGAATAAGCATCAAACAATACACTAGAAAATACAACAATTTACATCAAACAAGTATTCTAGACAACATACAAGTTCTATACATTTAAAGTACTTCAAATACTTAGGAAAATATGGAAATACAAACAAACAGGGAGTAGGGAATGACTAATCAAGTCCAGGAATGGAAGAGGAGATTTTGAAATTGTCCTGGGTACCTAAGAGGCTGGAGTCACATTGATCCTTGGTCAGTGAGAAGAGCAGGACTGGAGCAAGCCATTGAATTGGGGTCATACACGTGGCAAACTTGTTGTTGCATGGGCAAGCCTTATTGCACTGCTTTTAGGAAAACTGGTTTCTTTATAGGGCTTTGTCCAGAGCATTGCCCAGTGTCTTTGCCAAGCTCATCCAGTCACCCTGCCAGACTGCTGTCAAATGTATAAAAGTGTACCAGAGGTGAAAAGGCATTTTAGATCCAAGGGTTATTTATCAACTGCAGCACAGGCATGCTGGTTTGAGCCCTATGCTGACGTATCCAGACAAGTTGCTGAAGTTTTTGAAGTTTTCTGAGCTATATGCTTCATGCCTGAACAAGTTGTTGATGAGTTTCAGGGATTGTTTTGTATCCCAGCCTCTGCACAGTGCCCATGTCTTCTGGTCTGTGACATGGAAAAGGTGTGTCTGAGAAGGAAGCTCACGCCCTTTCCATGTTGTGGAGAGGAAAGCAGATCTGGAAGACGGAGAGTGGGGAGACAGGTTCATGAAGATATGATTTTTATTATCTAGACTCCAAGTCAGCACATCTTAACATTTTAATTTTGTACAGGGTTAAACTCTTTTTTATGCCGAAATAACCTCTGTTGAGTTTCTGATCCTTGTATCCCCATTAATTCTCACTTTCCTCTAATCACCCTTCCCTTTCGGTACCACCCTTGGCTTGATTTTTACAAGGTAAGCCTATAAGACCCTGCCAAGTTACTCTTCCCAAATTACATATTCAATCTCACGCTGTCCTGCTTAAAACCTGCCGGTGACTCTTGGTTTCCATGGGATTCAAGAAGGCCTGCCAAATGCTCCCTTCCTTTCTACTCTTGCACCCTCTTCCTATGCGGGAACTTCACATCTTGGTCACCTTGTGTTGCCTTACAAGCAACGTGAGCATCCGCTACACTGATGTAAAATTGCATTCACATCTCTTCCTTCCTCCATCTGAAATGCTCAATACCTTTAACTCCATGGAAATAACGCGCACCTGTGCTTCTTGATGCAAATCAAAAAAACTTCCTGATTACTAATCTTGACAGGTGCATATCGTAACTATTCTTGTCCCTGAATTGTAAGTATATCTTGGTGTATTGGGAAGAAATAAAAACCCACATTTCTCAGTTGCTGACTGTGCCCTTGGGTGATTTGAATTTACATCTTCATTGGTAAATGCAGAACAATCTTATGCACTCCCTTCTCTCCCACAGATTTGTGGAGAGGATCCATAAAGTTAATGTTTAAGAATGAACCATGGAGACCAGGAGGCGCCCTTAAATGTACTCATCTCCTTGTGTTGCTTTGTGATTATTTTTTTTGTGTGCAACATCTCTCACAGATCACAACTCCTCAAAGGAAAGGCAGAGATGGCATGTGTCCTTAAATCACCTCCTAGAGCAGTGTCTTGGGCATAAAAGTGACACAAAAGAGTCTTATTGCAGTAATAGAATTGTACAGGGATATTACAAAAATGAAAACAACAATAACAAAAAAAAATCCCCGCTACATTTCACCCCAAGTAATGCTTATATTTTAAACATGATAGGTTTTAGACATTTGTATCTTTGAACACTTAATTTCAAATTATAGTTTATAAAAATATCACCATCATTAAGAAAAAATGAGCAACATGAGTAGCAAAATCAATGTAAGCCATTTTTATATGGTAAGGAAACAAGCATAATTCCAATGTGCTTTGGTGAACCTCTGTGATTTCTATCACCCATGGCTTTTCTCCTTGAGCCCTAGTACTATAATATGACTTAAACGAATACTTCTCATAAAAAGCAAATAAAAATGGCCACATAATTGCACATCTCTTTTTCAATAACTATTTGGAACCTCAGATTGTTCTATATCTGATCACATCCCTCCTTGTTTCTTTCAAGAATAAAATTTTGCTGGGTGAGGTGATTTACACCTGTAATCCCAGTACTTGGGAGACTGAGACAGAAGGATTGCAGGTTTGAGGCCAGCCTCAGTAATTTTGCAAGACCCACAACAAGTTAGTGTGACCCTGTTTCAAAATAAATACGACTTGGGGTGTATCTTGGAGGCAAAATGCCCATCAGTTCAATCACCAGTACAACCACAGCAAATAAAATTTGTAAGCCTTGGAAAGATAAAAATCTTGGGACACTCTGTGTGTTGTGTTCCCTCACAGATTTGTGATCATCTATGATTATCTAGATCTCCTCAGTCAAGAGAAACTGCTAGCCATAGCTGCAAACATCTCCTTTAGTCACTTTCTTAGAAATTGCTACATCCTATAACTATTTAAAATCATAAACTCCCCAACATATGGTAGATCCCAGGAGAATTTGTAATTGCCCTGAAAAAAAATTGGGGGAAGTACTTGGGATTAAACCCAGGCAGAGCTATACCCCCAACCCTATTTTATTTTATTTTTTTTATTTTGAAACAAGGTCTCACAAAGTTGCAGAGGGCCTTGCTAAGTTGCTGAGACTGGACTAGAGCCTGAAATCCTCCTGTCTCAGCCTCTCAAATACTGGAAGCCCCTAATATTTTGAGTAAAGTACCAAAGTTGAACTTTTCACCTGGAGCTTATATAGTTACATATTTTTCTTCCCAGCCTCAAGGAAACGGAGGCTGGAGCAGCAAAGTGACCTTCTAGGTTGAAGATTTTTTTGAGACAGCATGGAGGCTGACACCTCCATCTTTTTTCCTTTTTATCTTCAGCCAAATGCCTTTTTTCTCTTGCTGTTGTCCTGGGATGGGTTCAATCTCCTGACTGTGCATTTGTGTTAACACATATGGTGGCAGCCTGTGTACGAGGGTCCCTGAGGGCTGTCTCCCTCCTTCCAGCTCACTTAGATCCCTAATTTCTCTCTTTTCACTTTGTTAAAGCAGAGGGTATGGAGTACCCTAAGTTGCAGCAAGTTATAGATGCCCACTTGCCATGATCTGTTCCTAACATTGTCCTCATCATTATACTAGCTGCCTACAGAGTAGATTCATTCTCTGTCTGAATTATGGAGAGTTGTCAATGTTCCTGTCTCCTGGAGTCATGCACAGGTGCATGGAGATCCAGTGCGCTTGATGTTGGTTTGAGAAAGAGGGAGGGAAGGAGGGAGAGAGAGAGAGAGAGAGAGAGAGAGAGAGAGAGAGAGAGAGAGAGAGAGAGAGAGAGAGAGAGAGAGAGAGAGAGAGAGAGAGAGAGAGAGAGAGAGAGAGAGAGAGAGAGAGAGAGAGAGAGAGAGGTTGAAGTGTTGAAATGGAGAGATGCCATCAATAGCAGCTAGTAGGCTAGGCCAAGTATGTTTTATCAACAAAGAAGAAAGCATATCTGCAGTGCACAATTGTATATTTTGACAAGTGAAAATAACAGCCTTCTCATGTTCTGGAAAAATTTCTTCCTTAAGTACAAGGAAATTGTTCATGGGTTTCTGTTACCCTGCTAAGGAAAGGGGTGGTGATTAAAAGTATCCTCGAGTATCTAGGATTAATTCTTCTACATCGAGAAGTTACTTCAAGGATCTGCCATGAGAAAAAGCATCTCCATCCATAGTCTGAGATGATTATCTTCAGGATTTCATAATTTAATATGCATTTTTTGTATGAATATAAGGGAGACATTTAACAATTTCCAAAATATTAGTAAAAAGTGATCTAATTTGCAAATGCAGAGGCCATCTTCCTGCAGAGAGTACAGAAGAATAAAAGGAAAGTCTTTTGTTCACACTTTTTGAATTTGGTGAAATGATGCAAGTGGCTTATTGGAAGCAGCAAACTCCACACTGTGTGCTTTCCTGCAACTTAAGCAGAAGGAAATGTCATGTGTGCATTGAGATCTCAAGCACAAAACCATCACACTTTACCCCCTCACTTAAATGTGGCCACTCCTCATTATCTGAAAATAATTTTCTCAGTAGAAATTTTGCATGAAACTAAGTTACAATACTATGAGGTAAATAAAACAGATTCATTAAAGGAGGAAGTCTATTTTAGGAGATTTTTAAATTTTTAAGACTTTAAACATTAAACTGGATTTTAAAGCAGATTTTGGGCTTAAACTTGGCTTCCTGCATCTTCAGTAAAAGATGACCTTTTCCCCAAGCTCCTATGAGGGTCTTTATTCTACTTCTATTATGGATGACCATCATGTTGGATCCAGGGGCCAACGCTACTGTGGAATTTAGAAAACTGAAGGAGTTAGCTGAGGAAAGGAGTAAACACAAGTCAATTTTAGCCTGAGGATTATTTATTTTTCTCTTCCATAGGCATCTACATTTCCTCTTTTAAATTGTGCTCTTTATGAATGAAAAGATTTAATCCTATTTTCTTATCTGTTGTATCTAATATTGTCTGTGACATACAACACATCTTCTCTGAAATCTAGATTTCAAAGAAAAACTAAATGAATAAAAAGAAGCAGGATGACATTTGGCCATTTCATTTTACAGTAGACCCTTTTTTGTGGTACTGGGGGTTGAACTTCTGAGCTATACCCCCAACTTTTCTTATTTATTTATTTATTTTTTTTGTTTTGAAATGAGATCTTGCTAGGTTGCTGAGAGCCTTACTACTGCTGAGGGTGCCCTCCAATCTGTGATCCTCCTGTCTCAGCCTTCCAACTACTGGGATTATAGGCATGTACCACCAAACCAAGCTTACAATGGACCCTTTCATGTGTTCAAGTCAGATTCTGCATAATTTTAATGGTGTACAACACAAAGATTGATAACTTGCTACAATATCTAATTCAACACACTTTGGATGCAAGGGATTGAATTTTTGATGGTATATCTGATAGTCAGCCATGACTTTTTGTACATAAGATGACATGTACTAATGATATTTTAAGTCTCTAGAGTTTTAATTGGAAAAAAAAACACAGCCAAATGAAAGAAGAAATACAGAAGGTTGGAAAAAATTTTGCTTATCTGTTAAGAACTTAGACTACATATCAATGAAGTAGGTAGCTTATCCAAAGAGTGCTTGATTCTCCCCATGTTAAAAATAATGTAATTTTCCACAAAAGAAAGGACACTGTTCGGCATTAAAGAAAACACTTCATCTCTCATTTAGGAGAATTAAATGTCCAGACTTCTCTAATATTAAGGGCATCTTGACTCTTCCTCTATCTTTAGTAACCTGATTAGACACCCAGATGTTCAACCAGATCTTATTTTATTTATCACTGTTTCTAGTAAATTATGATGCTATGGCATTAAGTTGGCCTTTGTAGAACCTGTAAGAACTGTCATTTTAGCAAGACACTAAAAGTCACCCCCTGAAGTCTATTGTGAAAGTCTGTCTCAGGTCGTCTTCTATGAAAATGTACAATTGACAGTTCAAGTGACGAAGTCACATTTTCCTCATCCACAAAGTCACTGAGCTAGTAAGAAATCTGGGTCTAATTGACATAACAGACAGATGTAGTCATGAACAGCAGCATCAGGAACTGCAGTTTGTGTTGCACTTGGATGATTGTGTCTATAATGCTGTCGTTAGGAAAAAGGGGATAATAGCAAAAATTACTCCAATATTAATTTATTCATAGAAATAAGAATTGGGAATGAAAGTGTAAAATACACCATCATTTGACTATAGAATTTATATAAAACCTATCAGATAACTTAATTTTTTTAAAAGAAAGTATTTATGTATTTAGATCAGAGTTTACTCTTCGCATACTTTCTAATTTCTGGCTGATATGGAGAGTACTTAGACTTGGTCTTAGAAATTGACTTATTTTTAGACAAGACTTTGTGTGTGGGTGGTGGTGAGCATTATAGTGAGGACATGTTAATGTTAGGAAGGTTTGCACAGCTAACTTTGGAAAGTGAGAGCTAATTAAACCTTACACAGAGGAGACTATGGGAACAGGTGTGAGGAGAAGCACTCTTCCCACCTTATCTGCACCTAATAGATATAATAAATCTTAATGAAAAATTATCCTGAGAAACCCTGCATATGAAAAATGCCTCCAATTTATTTACATAAAGTTAAATAGCAAATGCATTTTGACAAAATACACCAAAGTAAAGGTCAGTAGAACGAGGACAGTGTATCTATATCTGTGTTACTCCCTAAGAAAAAGAACATGTTGGGAGAAAAGAAATAGTATTATTGTCCTATACTCTAGAGGCCAAAATAATAAATGTTAGGTAAATTATAAAGAGATAAATTGTGAACAGTTATTAGAGCTATGTAACAAATATGCTAAAGCTCAGTAGAGTAAAGATTTATGATGATCATGAATTCTGTGGGTCTGGAATTTGGACAGGGCACACCAGGGACAACTAGACTCCACTGAAAAATCCAGGTCCTTGTATGGAAGAACTTTAGGCTAGAAACATCTGGAAATGCTTTCACTCAGCTAAGGGCTGGTCCATGCTGGTTTTGAAATGGAGACTGTGAGTCTGCTGAAGGTGAACCTCTCCTTCTGGTCTTTGTGGAGTGGCTAGTTTGGATTTCCTCAGAACACAGTGGCTGGGGTCCAAGGAAAAGACCAGTGACAGAAAGAGAGAGAGAGAGAGAGAGAGAGAGAGAGAGAGAGAGAGAGAGAGAGAGAGAGAGAGAGAGAGAAGGTTATGATCTCACCTTGCACATTACATATCATTTCTGTACTCTATTGTTTGGAGTACCCAGGAGTCCCTATATGTCTCTCCTGCAAAGATTTTCAGTAACATTATAAGAAGAAAATGCATGAGGGAGCTATTAGAATGATCAGTTTTGAAAATGAAATCTGCCTAAGTTACTGAATAAGAGATGGTAGGTAGGCAAAAATCCCAAAAGACATGGGCAGTGGAAGAAATGGAAGACAATAAGAAATATCCTGTGTTGAAAATCTACCTACATTTAAGTCTACAATGAGCCATAAATCCTTGTATGCCTGAGATTCTGTGAAGACTCACAATATTTCTTTTGTTGTTGTTCTTTACTTTTGCCATTCTGATATCCTGTGCAATGATTCCAGGTACAGGGATAAAACTATACGTAATTTGTCATGTGAAGTTACAATTGAATTTACAAATGAATGAAAGGAATTGTTTATAAGCAATTCATATGCATAATAATAAATATACAAAATGCAAATTTATTTACAATTGCTGTTCAATAGGGTCTTTGATCAAACTATTTATCATTCACTACTGTTCTGTGAAAAAAAAAGTGATGAAAAGCAGAGTCTGAAAATAAGATTATTGCTTCTCTTATTTATATATAATTAAGTTTGTATAATCTAATAACATTATGAAAACACAAACAATACCCTTGACTATTTTTATAAATATAAGAGCATTTTCACCATCAATATGTCATCATAATACATGCATGTTATTATATACACACACATATATATACATATATAAACACATATGTTAGTATATATGTATTAAGACATTTATGAATTAAGACATATATGTATTAAGACATATAACACATATGTTAGTATATATGTATTAAGACATTGGATTTCTGTCTACTAAGTTATTATTGTATTTCTATCTATGTCTATATGTTTTGACTTAAACTTTTTTTTATATGTTTTGAACATATGGAATATACCTCGCTTTATTTTCCTCCTTTGATGTGAAGTGTATATATTTTCCATGCTTTGTTCATTATTGCTAAATCTTATATATTTACATCTTTATAACTTATGATGAAAATTTATTGGAAAAATATAATCATAACATCCTGACAAATAAATTATTCCTATAGTATTTCATATATTCATTGAAATTTCCTACATTGAAATTTAAAATAGTTTATAATACATATTTATCTTTCAAGTTTCATAATTGATTATTTGTATCCTATTATTTCCTCTGTATTTCTTTTTTCTTTCTGGTAAATTATGTAATGAATCTTTTATGTAGCTTAGTGTTTGTTCTTATTGAAACTTTTGTTTCACAATTTTGAAATTATATTATTTTGCCTGATCCTTAAATGATAGTTTAGCTTGGTATAAAAATTGATGTAGGACACTATTTTCCTATACCATTTAGAAGAATAAAAATTCCAGTATAACCTCACATCTATGATTTCTAAGAAAGCTGGAAGCCCCTCTCCAAGTACTCAGATCATTGTCAATCCTGTGTTAATGAAAGGACTCTGGCTCTTTTTCATTGGTAGCTGTTAAGGGTTCTTCATCATCTTTGGTTTTTGACATTTAAGTAGAAGTATTTGTTTTTGCCAAGGTGTAATATTTATTTTTTAAAAAATCATTTAACCTTGAGTGTGCGCATTCAATCAAAACCAGACAGGTTTTTCCTCCTAATTGTGGAAAATTCTCAGTCTTTTTCTACTGTACTACTGCTCCTTACTCAGTTGTCATTTCCTTTCATATTGAGCTACTCAGGGACATAGGTTGGAGCTTCTTATCTCACGTAGACCTCTAACTGTTTTAAGGTTTCTCTGGTCCCCTCGCTCTCATCTGTATGCCTTTGTGCTGTGAACTTGTGAGCACAAATTCATCTGCTTTCCAATTCACCGATGTTTTGTTCTACAGTATATACTTTCTGTCTTGGTAGTCGATAGGTTTATATATAATTGTGATATTCAAAGCCAAATCATTTTTATAGGTGATGTCCCTGTCTGCATGTGTTCTTATCCTGTACAGATTTAATTTCACTTTTTCCTCCCACATTCACAGCTTGCTGTAGGAAACTGTGAGGAATTCTTGCTCAGGAGAGACTCAGAGGTTCCTCCTGCAGGATGTCTCTGCCCTGGTTTGGAGCCAGCACTCAGTTGAATCCAAGTTCTGTTCTATGTGGGTCTCTGATCCTTTGCTTTGCCACAGGAAAGCAAATTTCTTTCAGATGAAATTTCTTTCAGGGAGAGGGACAAAGCATTTCTTTCTACTCTGAAGAAAATAACTCAGACTTGGACCCCATATTATATAGGATCCTGTTTCATGTCCTTTTGTAGAAAATTTGCTCAATTTCTATTTCTATAAGGTAAATTAAATTTGAGCCTTGACTTTTTGGTCCCTTTGCTCCACTCAATATATATATATATATATATGGAGAGAGAGAGAGAGAGAGAGATACAGATATAGATATATAGAGATATTTTATCTTATTTTTGATTGTGTGTGTATGTCCTCATTCTTTCTATATCTTTGAGTAGATGGCAGAATTCTTTGAGTATGTTCTTCTCTTTTCTTAGAAATCTAATTTTATTAGAAATAATGACTCGCTTTGGAATGTAGAAGCAGGGAAAGAACAGATTTTGAAGACGACCTGAATAGTATTCTCTTGGTTAAATGAAATCTATTAGGAAATTTTTTGCTTCTGTTTTAGTATGAATACATGTGCAGATTAAGGGACCAGAAGATTCAGCAATACTTTATTAATAAAACTCTTTCACTAAATTACTGAAAGTTATATAATGAATAGGTGCTTAAAGATTTAGGCAACCTACTTTTTGGTTTGGATATTGAATATCATAAAAATATAAATTTAGACATAGGCTTCTTAGTCATATATAAATGATAGATTAATGTATCATAAATGTTGGTCCACATTTTTATTGTAAAAGTATGTTAGTTTTCATGTTTTTGTGACCTTCACATAATAAAATACCACCTCTGCACACAATTCACACTTACATGCTACCTCACAAGATCACCATATTGATTTGAATATCTGCATTGAGTCTACATCTTAGATGGATTCAACCTTAATAATTTTGGCATGAGTGAAGGCTAGATGTTATGGTTCAAGTTTCAAAAAAGAGCAGGCAAGAAATCATGAAAAGCAACAATAATTTTATATGAATATGCAAAGAGTTTCCTTTTAATTTTTAGAGGATGAATTTCTACTAGATCATGATAAATTTTGTCAAAAGAAATAGGAGGAAAGTAATGAAGAACTGCTCAATATTCCCTTTGTTCTCTACAGTGCACAAGGTAATGTGTGAATAGCATGGAAATGATGTCTGGATGATTTTGGAATATAAAATTTTTCATGAAATATAATTTTCTTCATTTCAGAATGGATTCAGTGGGTCAGTTGTCACATGAATGAATGACTCATAGGTACATCTTAGATGAAGGAAAGTAATGTGTGGAAGCAGACCTCGTTATAATTAGGGCAAATATCATTGTATTTAACATTTTGTGGATAAACAAGAATAGAAAGATAATATGTCAGAAAAATCAGCAAATGAAATTCCTTTATTGTGAGGGAAAACTATGGCAATGGCAATGTACATTATCAGTTGATTAAAGGTCCAAGTCAGAAAACATGTACTTTCCAAGACAGAAAAGAAAAGATCAGTTGAGGCAGGGCCCTTGTCTCTCATGCCCATTGATATATTTTTATCCCCAGGTCAATTCTTGACCCCTGATGGACCTGGGATAAAAATTGTATTTAATGCATTGGTAAAAAGCAATCAATTGGTGGAAAGATGCAAAAGTACAAAGCACACAGAGCGGGCTTCAAGACAGGTGCAGCTCTGACATAACCAACTATTTAACATTGTGTGTGTGTTGAAACTTATGGGACTAATTATTAGGAGATGAGGATAAGTTAGATGACCCCCAGAGCCCCTTTCAGCTCTTATAGAACGAAATGAATAAAACGACTAGAGAGTCAGTCCTAGAGGGAAATGAAGCAGTGCATAATCTTTGACACATGCATAGTTACCTTCTCTAGCCAGGCCTGGTGGTGCACACCTGTTATCCCAGTACTTGGGAGGCTGAGACAGGAAGATCACACCTTTGAGGAAAGCCTTGGAAAGTAGTGAGACTCTCATCAATCCAAGTCAAACTATGTTTCTAATTAAAAATAAAATAGGGCTTAGGTTATAGCTTGGATATAGAATGCCCTTGGGTTCAATCCCCAGTGAAACACACACACACACACACACACACACACACACACACACACACACACACACAATGAATAGTTACCTTATCTGCTCATTCCTACAAAAGTCTAGTGAATGAACGAACAGCAGAATCACCAAAGTTTAGAAGTTGTTTCCTAAAGTGTCCTTAAATAATATATCACCAAGTCTCCCCAGTGTTAAAACAAACTCACCTAACTAGAAAGCCAAGACTGCTTTCTTTCATCATTCCCTTTATCTTCCACACAGACTCTCCTTGTCCTCCACTCTAATAATTAAGAAAAATGTGTTAACCGATGAAGGCTTTAAGTAAGGACTTGTGAAAATGAACAGTGAATGCAGTGAGCCATGGGAGGCAGAAAGCTCTATGCTGCCCCCTGCTGGATGGTCCCAAGGCTCCAGCTGAGGGTGTTTGCTTTCTTCCTTTCTGTTTGACTAGATCCTCAGGGAATGAGGTCTCCATTAATTGTTTTTCCTCTTAAGTATGGGTTCACATTCCACATTTCGTTTTTCTTTTTTATAGGGCTATAAAGATTTATCTTAAGCCAAGGTAAGATAAAAGACAAAAGAGACCCCTACCCCCAACATAGCGGGGAGGGATCCCTGAGAGAATAACCCTCCTTAATTGCTTTATATCTTGAAAGTTTTTGTGTAATTTAGGCATTGTGACCGAAACACCATAGAAACTAAATTCTGATCTATTTCTCTCAATGTGTTTTTTTTATTATTATTTTTTGAAGGAGAGTTAAGCTGACTAAACTCAAATCACCACCTTGTCTCCCTAGAGCTAAAAATTTCTGTCCTTTGAGTCTTAGCTGAGCATATTTAGTCTGTCCAACATATGGGTAGGTCAAGAGTCATTCAGAGACAGAATCAGAGTCTATACATAGATTTTGAGGACCCTCCACGATCTGACTTTCTCCAGATTGGGGTTTCTAGCCTCAATTCCCAGAGACCAAGTGAACCTTGAATTCTGAGCTCTCATCTCTCAAACCAGTTAAGACTGTGTTTTCCTGAGTTTCAGCCACAGCCCTGACTTAAGTCTTCCCTCAGATGAAAACAAAATGTGGGCAATCACCCAGTCTTCTTCTCTCTGTCTGCATTTCTATTTATTCTCCCTGGGTCACTTGAAAGCTCGGTAACTCACAAACTGATTGAATGGGCTGGGAATCTCAGCCACCAGTTTTCCTCCACTTCACGTGAGTACTCGTGATCTATACTTGGTTTCTATCTCAGACCTATAGAAATGATTGTCACTTCATGCTGGGATGCTGCTCTTTTCTCTCCCCTAGCCCCAGCCGCACATACTTAAGAGGAAGAGCATTCTCAGTTAAAGATGTTTTGAAGCTGGCTGGATGTGAGGTTGTCAACTGAGGTTCTAATACTTTTCATTCATATGGGTAGACACCCAGAAGTGGTATTGCTGGATCATATGGTAGGTTCATTCCCATTCGTCTGAGGACCCTCCATACTGTTTTCCAAAGTGGTTGCACAAATTTGCAATCCCACCAGCAATGTATTACGGTTTCAATTTCTCCACACCCTCGCCAGCATTTGTTGTTGTTTGTGTTCTTGATGATTGCCATTCTGATTGGGGTTAGGTGAAATCTCAAGGTAGTTTTGATTTGCATCTCTCTGATTGCTAATGATGTTGAACATTTCCTCATACATTTATTGGCCATTTGTATTTCTTCTTTTGTGAGGTGCCTGCTTAGATCCTTTGCCTATTTTTGATTGAGTTATTTGTTTTCTTAGCTGTGAATTTCTTGAGTTCTCTGTATATCCTAGATATTAGTCCTCTATCAGAAGAGTAGCTGGCAAAAATTTTCTCACTCTGTGCGCACTCTGTTGAGGTTCTTGATAGTTTCCTTTGCTGCATAGAAGCTCTTCAGTTTAATGCAATCCCATGCATTGATCTTCCTTTGAGTTGCTTGTGCTTTTGGGGTCTTGTTGAGAAAGTTTTTTCCTGTGCCTATGTGTTGAAGTGTTGGGCCTATGCCCTCTTCGAGCAGCTGCAAGATCTCTGGCCTGACTTATAGGTCTTTTATCCATCTTGAGTTGACTCTTGTGCAGGGTGAGAGAGTGTTGTTTATTTCAATTTTCCTGCATATGGTTATCCAGTTTTGCCAACACCATTTCTTGAAGAGGCTATCTTTTTTCATATGGGGCCAGTTTTGAGAGCTGAGGAATGCTATTAAGTAATTATACCGAGAAAAGCAATGTAAACTGGTGAGTCATGGGCAAATGGGATGTGAATATTGTAATGAGCAGGTGAACCTTTTATTCTCCACGGTAATTAGCATCCTGGGGCTGCTGTAACAAAATAGCACACATTGGGTGACTTAATAGGAATTTGTTGTCTTGCAATTCTGGAGTCTAGAAGTCTAAAATCAAGGTGTTTTTTTTTTAAATTTTTATTCATACATTGTAAGCATACATCTTTGTTAGGTACAAATTGATAACAATATATGTGCTCACAATTCTCATTTGACCCCTTCTCCAAATTCCCACCCTGCTCCCTCGCCCTCCTTCCCTCTCAAGTTCAATTTAGTGAGTAACCTTGATATACATTAGTGTGCCCCCCCCAACCCCTTCGGTTGACAATGCTGGCCTCTGTGTTAAAAATTGCAAAGGACTCCTCTTTGCCTTTCCTTAGCTTTGAGTGGTTTTCTGGTAATCTTTGGCATTCCTTGGCTATAGACACATCACTCCTACCTCTCATCTTCACCTGTTTTTCCCCCTGTGTCTCTACCTGAATTCACATGGACATTTTTGGATAAAGGCCTATCTCTTTTCATGTGTCCTTAATCCATTTCCAGTAGAAAATTTTGTGAATTCATAAAAGCATATTTTGGTATTTTAAGGCAACGATGACAAAAGTGCAACTAAAGTCTAAATTAAAATTGTTATTCTTTTACAAACAGTGATTCTCAGGGGTAATTGTTAAGACCGTGCATACTTGTAATTCCAGGATACTTGGAAGGCTGAAAAAGGAAGATAACAGGTTGGAGGCCAGCCTCAGCAACTTAACAAGACCCTCTGCAACTCAGCAAGATCGTGTTTCAAAATAAAAAAAATAAAATAGGGCTGGAGGTGTAGCTCAGAGACCCGGGGATTGTGGTGCATACCAATTTCGACTCCACGTTTCTAATCACATATTAATATTCTCCGATCCTGTAAAATATAATTCCCAGTTGTCTTTGGTTCATCACCAGAATATCTTAAATTTAAATAGAGATGAATTACAGAAGTGCAATTGCTTAATTTTCCTCAGTAAACACGCTGCAGAAGAGGATCAAATGTTCAAGTCGTTTGCATAAGTTAGATTTCCCATTTTGGCTTCCCTAATTTTTCATTTTGTAACAATTGCAGATGGTATAAAGGACTTTGACTTTTGAAGAATTAGAATTCAGTAAGAGTAACAGCATTCAAAACTGCATCTCATTGCTCAAATTTTATTCCGTTACTGCTCAGCATGATAATTCCGTTTTATTATTTTATCCCAATAGTTTTTCTTTTCAGTCTTGTAAGATAATTTTCAGGTATAATCTACTTATTCAGAAGGTTCACCAAAGTGCTGTCAGGTCTGGATCTCCTTAGCAAACTGTGCTTTGAGTGAAGTTTTAACTGAGCACTTACCCTCCTGGGCTTTATGGCAGACACTGGAACTGGGTCTCAAGGCACTGATCACAGAAACAATCTAGACCACGAGTTTAATCAAGAAACTCACATGCTGGGTTACCTTCCTGGTCCTGTGATTTGGATGCTCTTATAAGAGTATTTTAAAAATATATTAGGATAGAGATACTCAGAGGAAGGACATTCTGTATTTATACAAGTCAAGTCCCCAATATCCCCAATTAGAGATATTGGTTTCAAAAAAACTTCCCAATGTTGAAATCCCAAGTGATACACTATGGGAATTTGGGAGGCAGGGTCTTGGAGCTGCCAGAACTTGACTCTGAGGTCAGACAATCCCACCCGGGACACTCTCCCCATTACTCAATGTGTGTGAATTGGACATAGTACATGAACTGAGGGAGCCCAAGTTCCTTCTGTAAAATCACAGGTGGTGACATCATTGCTGCTGGGGATTAACTGAGATGAAACATGTGAAAGGGCATATGACAGCCTCCTTCTAAGATTATTGATAATGAAAAATAGATAACAAAACTATTGAATTATTGAATACATATAAGATGAATGAATCTGTCTAAATAATTAAGACCACAGAAGACAACGTCCTATTAGTCATACTACAACACAAATTATGCTTCCTATTTTGCATGATTTTGTTACGATCATTACTTACAACTTTCTCATAAGTTCATTTTATTCTGACCAGTGTTGATTTTCTCAGTGAATGTTTGATGGGGGATTCTGTCTGATTTATATAACCAGCGTGTCATCTTGCAGTGCTGGATAACTTTAGAGTGGATCACATTTTCTCTTCTAAGATCCAAAGGCCAAGACTTTCCAGTGTGCTGCCCGTGAGAACCCAGGAGGGGACAATGGCTTTCAGGGAAGATGGAGTGGCTTCTGTGGCTTCCCCTGATCTTTCAGGCTTGTTGCAAGATGTTGGAGGAAAGTAGTTCGGGATTTTGCATATATTCCACATATAGTTCTATGGTTTTCCCACCAAGTCCCCTATGGTTATGGAAGGGTGAACAAATTGATTATTTAACAATTCAATTCAGTATTATTATGTGTTGAATTTGGCTACTTATATGATTTTGTATGATTTAGATTTTTTTCTCTTATAAAATATGCATTTTCTTTTTTGTGGTACTGGGGAACCAGGGGCATTTTATTTATGAGCTACATCCCCCAACCCTTTTTATTTTTCTGTTTGGAAACAGGGTCTTACTAGATTGCTGAATGTCTTGCTACATTGTTGAGGCCACCTTGGATCTGCCATCCTCCTTTCTCAGCCTCCCAAGAACTGGGATTGCAGGTGTGTGCCACCATGCTCTGCCAAAAAAAAAAAAAAAAAAAAAAAAAAAAGCGCATATTTTTAATACTTCAGCACTTTCAGGGATCCTACATGCTTTTTCTGAGATAATTACCAGAGAACTTATGATTATATCTTTATAGCAACAATTTTTTGCAGACCCACCAATGAATATTCCCTTGGCTTACTGATATTCCTCATGTATAACATGCAGGCGAAATCCTGAAACATAACTTACAGACAATTCCTTAAGAGTGGCCCTTTCCACCCTTGATATAGCTACTTTCCTCTATATTAAAGTGACCTCCCAGCTTAAAACACACACACACACACGCATGCACGCACACACACACACACACACATTATGACCAGTCCTGTGATACATGACTAGCCATGTGACATCTCCTCACCATTGGCCACCACTATGGGAAAAGTCAAAGAACCATATGGTTATCATTTAATCAAATGCACAATATTTTCTATTCCCTCAAAGCCCAAAGGAAAAGAAGAGACAACACAACAAATCTCTGAATGTACTTTTAATAATTAGTTCTAGTAGTGTCAATTTTATGTTTATAATTAACAACAGTAATGTAGTCAACTGGTTCTAACAACCTGGCCACAGAGCTAGTTAGTAGTGGATTATGATGAGCTGACCTGCAAATTCGCTGCTGCTCTTGGACTTGAGATATGCCAAGTGCCAAGGATAGACGTCTGTTCAGGGGGAGGATGGTCACAAAGAGACGTGATAAAAAATGGTGGTGGTGAAGCTGAGACATGAGAAGTGGAATTTGTTTTTCTCTCCCTGGTAAGTAAAGGAGTAAGAAGGTGGGGGATAGAAGGCCCATTCCATCCAATTTTAAATTCTTGGATGCAAGAAAAATAATTTTGGAAAACTAGTGATGGAATAAAAGATCACAATATCTATTTATAGATGTGTAAATTCACTTGCTCCCAAATTATTCTACTAAATTACCTTCTGAAGAGGTAAGACTATTTGTATATGGAATATAAGCTATGCATACAAACAGGTGATTTTCTGGTCCAAATTAAACATGGCCAGTAAATCCAGGAGTCATTAGGATTTCTTTTTTTTTCATTGGTGCACTTTTATCATACATCTTTGTTAGGTACAAGCTGGTAAAGGCATACAAGCAAACTTCTCTCATTTAACCCTTCCCCAATTCCTGCTCCATTTCCTCCTACCTCCCTCCTTCTCAAGTTCAATTTAATATTGACTTTGATATGTTTGTGAAAGCACATGATGTGTATTAGGGTGTTTCCCTCCCCCTCCATCACCTTCAGTTAAGTCATCTTCTTTGCTCATCTAAGGTTTTTCCTTCTTCGTCTAGAGTCCTTCTTATGTCATTGGGATTTCTAAATTGGTATTTTAAAGAGAGAGAGAGAGTAAATTGGTTGTATTTTAAAGTGACTGTATGAAAGCACCTATTGGGAAATTGAGTTTGAACTCATGGTGGGAAAGAAAAAAAGACAGGGTGTGTCCTAGTGAGATTAGTGGGGTAGGGGTGGGGTGCTTCCTATAGGATGTCAACTCTACTGAAGAGGAGGGTAGAATTTACATGTGGTCCGATTTGGCTGATCAGTCTTGCCGTGCAAAAGTTGATGTGTGTTATCACGGGCTCAAAATTGGTTTATTTTCTGGATGTAAAGCCATTTAACATGATCTGAGAATATCAATTATCCTTCTAAGGATGCTAATTTGTTTCAAATTAATAAAGAGATCCCATATAACATGCAATGAAAGAACCAGGCATGTTGACTCATGCCTGTAATACAAGTACTTGGGAGGCTGAAATAGGATGTTTCCAGGTACAAGACCAACCTCCAGAACTTAGCCAGTTGCTCAATAACTTAGCAAGATCTTGTTTCAAAATAAAACTACAAAGGGTTGGGGATACAGCTTGGAGGTAGAATGCCCCTGGGCTTAATCTCCAGTACCACCAAAACAACAAAAGCAAAAACAAAAAGATGCAATGAAGAGAAAATGAGAAAATTTAGATACACACACACACACACACACACATTCAGGGAGATATAATCTGCTCACTAAAATACTCTGATTTGAATGCCAATCACATCCTATGAACACATCTACATAACATCTTTACAGGTACATCTAGACTGGTGTTTGACCCAAAACCAGGTGTCATAGCCTAGACAAGTTGACACATAAAATCCATGGTCTTCAGCCTGGGAGATCAATGCTCCAGCTAATGACCATACAGAGAATGTGGGAGAAGACAGATGCAGGGAGGGAAACCCAAAGACAAGGCTGGAACCCCTGGATCCATCCAGCCACATGTCATGATTTCCTCTCTGAGAACCATTAAGTTCCCATTGTATATTAAGCTAGTTTTATTTGGCTTTCCAGCTAGGGAAAAGTCGTTCCCACTAGAATTAACAGGTTTCCCTTCCCCATATACCCCTTGGAGGACTCCTTTTTGCAGCATTCCTGGGCCATCCCAGGGGGAGGAAAACAGAACAAAGTCTAACTATGCCAAAACCAAAATATGCACATATGCACGAATACACAAATCCAAACTTTCACCTGTCAGAGAACTGTCCATGCGATAATCTGCATAGCTGAGTTTGAAGTCATGACTGGGAAGCATGGAGGTGTACTGTTTGGGGTTATAAAGTAACCTTGCTCACTTTCTCTTCAGGATCTTATTTTGGTGCTCTTTGTTGATGCAAAATAACTAATTGTGACCACAAGTAATTTTTGAAGATATGATCACAAAGAAATGCAAATTTGGCAGATATGAGGTAGTCGCTATACACATTACCCTTTAAACTATTCCCTGAATGATGTAATGATGTATCAGTCTCTCTCTCTGTCTCTCTCTCTCTCTCTTTTTTTTCTCTCTCTCTCACACTACATTTAGGTCAAATATTTCTCTTATTTCCTATTAATATATCAGCTTAAACATAGTTTACTGGTTATTATGATTACAAATTTTACAAAAAGAAAGAGATCAGTAGGAAGAAAACAGTAAACTTTTCTCCCTGTTCTCTTATTAGTAAAATCAATGAAGAAATTACTCCAAAAGTTTATAAGAAATTTTTCATTTATGCAAAAACTAGAAAGAACTAGCTTTCTTAGTAGACACATTAATTGTCAAATGGCTAGACTGAATGGTTTTCTATTTTCCTCTTATATGAAAATTGCAAGGATCAGTGAGCATTGATAATTGAGGCATGAAATGGAGGCCATTTTTAACTGAATTATCCATTGGGCAATTATCATCTTTGACAGTAACTGCATGATTCACACATTTCCTCCTCAATTTGAGCTGGGTAATCAGACTTCATGAGAAGTCAATATGAATTGAACTGTATGACTATAAATCTTTATAAATGTTTCATATCTTAAATCATCAGCCAAATATTTTGTCAATGTTCTATGTGCTATAATTATATAGGAACTAATCAGAATGGTTTCTGCATTGAAATGAGTTAAGAAATCCTTATCATTATGAAAACTACCTGAATCACACAATAATACAGTTTTGTCATATCTTTTCTATTCATCTCTCCCTCTTTTCCAAGATCCTTATCCAAAAATCAAAGAGGCAGAACATAGCACAGCAGAGTAGAGGGGTTTTTTTCCCCTGGAAGCATAAACCCAGATTCTATTCACAGGAAAGACATACAGAAATAAGAGACTTAGGGGTTGAAGTAGACACATTGTCATTGAGCAACAAAGATTAAATGTCTTCCACTTGGGGAATGTTATATAAATGTTGTATATAGGTTATCTCTATATCTATCTACACATCTATCTATCTATCTATCTATCTATCTATCTTTCTATCTATCTATCTATCATCTATCTATCTATATCTGTATATGTCAGGGATACATCTATCTATCTATCTATCTATCTATCTATCTATCTATCTATCTATCTATCTATATCTGTATATGTCAGGGATACATCTATCTATCTATCTTCTATTAATCAATCTATCATCTATCTATCTATATCTATATCTACAGGGATACCTACCAATATTTCCCCTTATTCATCAGAAGTCCTCTTTGTTTTCCAGTTTCTTTCTAGCTTCCACATATGAGTGAAAACATGTGACTCTTTAATTTCTATGACTGCCTAATCTCACTAAGCAGGAGGTAGGAGGTGAAAGGGGAGATATGATGAGAGAAATAGTTCAAATAATCCCAGGTTCCCATATGAAGTTATCAATATCAATGATAATATTATGTATGGGGAGGGGGAGGAGGCAGGGTGACACCCACAGGGAAACACACAAGTGCTGCGTGCATGTATGTTTCTGTCACTCTGAATCTCACTCTGATGGATGATTATTATGCACCAATAAAATAAAAATATACAAGCTAGATATTCAATTAAAATGATAAGATATTAAATGAAAAAAAAAAAAAAAACCAGGGAGATTTCTTACTTGGTTGTCATTGACTAAATATAAAGCTTGGAGACTTGCCAAATTATCTGGAACAGACACAAAGAATACAAAGATACTACAGTATTCCTATTTTAAAAATAGTGTCATGGTGATGGGAAATTTCACAACAACATATGTCTGTTTTTCTCTAATTGGGAGAGGAAGTAAGCTCATTGTGGTAGACTTTGGCTGATGCCTACCTGACATTCATTTCTGCATGTTTCTGATTAGCAGGTCTCTTTTCTTGGAGGGGTGGGTAACATGATCTTATCTACAGATACTCAACCCCAGAAGCTGGGCTTAGTGACTCATGCTTGTAATTCAGGCACTTAGGAAGCTGAAACAGGATGAGTATAGATTCAGGGCCAACCTCAGCAACTTAAACCCTAAGCAGCTTGGTGAAATCCTGTTTCAAAAAAAATTTTTTTTAAAGGGGCTAGGGCTGTAATTTGGAGGTAGAATGCTTCTAGTTTCAATCCGCAGTACATCAATCAATCAATCAATCAATCAATCAATCAATAAATGTACTCAGCCATCCCTCTGGCATAGATCCGAGATAGTCTGAGATGTAAATGTACAGTTAGGTTGCCATACCCTAACAGAGCCACTAAGGCCAATGGAGGACAGCTCTTCTTCTCTGGCTCTGCTGCTTGTCTGGAAAGCCCACCTGCTGGTGCAAAATTCAGAAGACCTGTGCCCCTGAGCAGCTGACTGCACCACTGGATGTTTACCTTTTGAGGAAAGTAAACTCTCATGCACTCTGGTCAACCTTGAGAGAATTTCAGAGCTAGCAACAGCAATAAGCCTGTCTGTGTGTACCTATGCCTAGGAATTAGAAGTGGTATTTCCATCACCAAAGGAAGTCACTGTGAATCCATCATAATTCCAAATAAAGGAGTTCTTAGAGTTCTCAGCTGTTCAAACTTTGTTTTCTACTTGCATTGTCTCATAGAAGCAGGCATCCTGGAAATTATCTGTGATCTTGACTTCTATTGTCTTGGTAATTCTAAAGAGCATCCAAACAGATATTTACTTATTTTGTCCAGGGTTTCTAGTTACCCTTGTTAGTAAGGACAACAACATACTAATCTATGATGATCAAAGGACTGAAAATCCACTGACAACCTGTAGGCAACCTAGCCAAGCCCAAACAAAATGATAAAATAAAAATAGATACTAATATCATTTGAATAAATTTATAATTACTGTATAGTATTTAACCTTAATCTGGAATAATTTACGTGAATCCTCTGCCTAAAAGCATTGTGGGAGAAGAGACAGTGAGGAGACGGGAGGAGGTGCCTGTTACTTGGCAAGAAATCAGAACTGGGGGTCAGAGACTAAGGCTTGAATCAAACTCCCCCATGTCCTAGCTTCAAGACCTTTCAAAAGTCATATAACTTGTTTGATCTTTTTTCTTTGTGAAAACCAGCCGATAACTGCTTTACCTTTTCCACAATATTGATATGTGGATAAAATAAAAACGAGACTTATATGAGGGTTATATCAACTGTCTAGAACTATAGGAAGGATGTTTTTAGCTTTAATTTCTATCCTTAGTAGATTTGTCTTTACAAGAAGACAAACTGCACAATTTTATCATTTCAGTAGAGAGAACAGAAAGAGTTGAGTCATGGGAGGATGGAAAATCAGATTTATTTCCTCGGTAATTTTTATATCATCTATAGAGCCACGGCAATTTACTATGTCCTATTTATTATATTTCCAGTATTTTAAATAATATGGATTTTAAAGAGTCAGAGGAAAGTCAAATGCAGTTGTAGGCACTGAAATTTAGCATGGGGACTTAAGATTAAGTGGACGCTGACCAATCTGAAAACATCTAGGAAAGCTGGAATAATTTCTGCCCTGGTTCTTCTTCTTTCCCCAGTATTTCTCCTTAGGAGGGTTTTCTGTCCCCCAAATTCACAGGAATTAGGAAACTTTCTTCCCCTGTACATTATGGGGGTTTCAGGAGACACCTGGTAAGTAGGAAATGGTTAACTGCATGGAGCTCAATGATTCTTAATTATTGAATACATTGGCTACATTTCAGGATCTTAAGATACATGAAGTTGATATAAAATTTTATTCGGGTTGCTATTACTCTCAAAGTATTTCACAGGAAATTGATGCTATGTGGAATTTTCAGTACTATCTAAAAGCGATAGGGTTTTCCTGCTAGGATGGCATGGTGCAGGCTGTAAGTTATCTTTATATACACCCAGGTGAGTGAAGGATGCATTACTGAAATAATTAATCACTGGATAAGTTGAAAAGGAAGAGGTCTATGAAAACATTTGCTGTGAGAAGATCTCCGAGAGGTTGAGGAACTACACATGGCTTAAGTTCCCCCAGTGAAGACCAAGCATCCTACCTCCCGCCCCCTCTTCTCAGAACGAGTACCAAGAGGGAAGAGATGCTGGAGGAGAGATACTTCAGTATGTGTTAATAATCAAAGCAGATGTCATGCTTAAGTACGGCGACCTGGAGATATTTCATTCAGAGGCGGCTGGGGGTTAGTTTGTTATAAATCTCTATGTGATTTTGTGTCTTCATCTACAGAGCAAAGGTATCCTTTCCCAGCAAACTAGTCCTAATGCTATTTTTGCTATATCACGATTACATAGAAATATCATCCTGCATGTTTTTCTTGTGCTTCCAATAAAAGAAAAAATAAGACAAAATGGAATGAAAAAGCAAAGAGAAGTGTGGGCACCATAATTATGGAACACCTAATAGATTAAAGGAAGTAACATATAAAAACCTCTACAAAAGGCAAACATAGGTCTACTTTAGAAAAGTAGAAGTGTCAAAAATGTGTGATATTGCTGTTAAAGTATAATCTTAAAACCATACAATGATAAAAAACCACTGTGGTGGAATTATGATAATAGAAACGCAGTCTTTGGGTAAATGAAAAGATAAACCTGAGTAAAGGAATACCGATGGTTTCTCCTCACCAAATACCTCGCCTTTATTTACTTTCAAGGGATTGCTAGAATGTTGTCTTCTTTCTATGAAAAAAAGGGAGAGTTATCCAGACATTTCAAATTATATTTGCAAATAATTCCCAAAAGCCATTAGTCTAGCAAGATTCTTTTCTAAGTTTCATGTTTTTTTTTTTTTTTTTCCTTACTGCTCACCTCACTTCCTTCTGCGTACAGAGAACTGATGATGATGGTGCCTGACTGCTAACACTTGAGCAAACCCAGCTGACTCCTCTCCCTGAAGTGATACTGACTTCACCTGCCTGCTTCCCTGCCTCCAGGTGCATCCTCCTCCCTCTCATCCCAGAGGTGAGATGAGATGTTGTGCTCACACCCAGGGGCCAGGAGACTGTTCTCACCTGCTCCCCCATCCTGTGTCCTCCGAGCAGAATAGCCAGAGTGACCTTTCTGCAGAGTCCCTGAGATCTGCCATTCACCAGGTGAAACTCCTTCATGGATTCCATTGCATGTGAGCTAAAAGGGACGATCTCTCAGGTGTCCTTTGAGGTTCTGCATGACCTGGTACAGTCCTCTCTCTGCACCCAACTCCTGGCACTTCTCCCCGTGGCTTTCTAGTGTCCAGCCTTGGTGGTCCCTTGTCTCATCTGAGCATGTTGGTCAAGCTGCTCCCCTCCAAAACTATTCCTACCTTTCACCTGTCTCGCTTCCCTCCCCACCCATCCCAGCATAAACATCACCTCAGAGACCAGTGTTTCTATGCTCTGTTGAAATCAATTCCTGCTCCAGTTATTTTATAATATTTGCTATTATTTTCATTTATAAAATTTATCATACTTTATAGTTAAAATCTATTTATTATATAGACCTCACATCTATAATGTCCATCTTTTTTAAAGGCATACTACTATCCCTTTTACCTGTAAAGGTGAACACCTTGTGTATCACAGAGTCCAATATAGGTACTTTAGTAAATAATTATTTGAAAGAGTGTATGGCATGTAACCCTCAGAGACTATATTTTAAGTTTTTCAAGAGAATACAGTGAAAAACCAAAATTATTTCTATATTATTGTTATATCATACTTTTTTTCCCAATTCTCAGAATTAAATTAGTACACTTCATGTATGCACGTGTGTGTGTGTGTTTGTGTGTGTGTGCCTGTGTATTTTAATGTACTTTTGTGTACTGCATTTGATTGTTACATCTGTGGGGGGATAATTATGCCTATGTTTATGTAAAAGCTCAATATTTTTGAGTCTGAGCCCAGTAATTTTCTTTCATAACAGTGACTTGTTTGGGGTTATATTCTGCTCATTGTTTAATTGATCCTTTGTCCCTAACACAAGTGCAATATCCTAAATAAATACTTTAATAAATATGGAAATAGAATTGCTCCTGCAACTTCTATAATCTTTGGGATCCTGGAAATCTAGACATTACAAAAAACAAAACAGAACTATACAAGACAGTAACATGATGATTTCTCCACCATGAACTTTGAGTATTATGTTACTGTCAATCACCTCAATAATGTCTTCCTATAGAGGTGAGAAAAACTGAGGCTCAGAGACATTACAGGAATTGCCTATGATCATATAAGTGATATATTTAAGGGTTAGAATTTGAAACCAACTGTTTGAGACTTGGTCCAAAGCCTATATGTGTTCCATAAGCAATAAAATCTTAGATCTTTGATGTCTCCAAATCATTCAATTCGAAGAAATGAATTCACAGTGAATCAAAGCAGGCAAGCATCATAAAAAACACTCGATTCTCATGTGCACCATGTCATTAGAGTATTTTAGTAGTGTCTGCTGGTTTCTGCATAATAAATGTGGATGAAGTAAAATTTTACTTAATAGAGGACGATCCATTCTGATGTGATATAAAATGAACTTAAATAGGCAACCAGATGATGTTTAAATTGATTTGTTTTTATCTTCCTATAGGTATAAATTTAGCCTCCAGAAGACTGCTTCTGTTAGAAATGATCTGATAGTTCATACAAGTTCAAAAAGTGCTTCCTGAAGGTTTATATAAACATCTAAGTTTATTACTCACCTGAAAATATATTTGCTGCTGATATTTTCTCTTATTACATTGAACTTGCATCAAAAAAGCAACATGGGTAGGAGTGTAGCTCAGTCGTGGGCTGTCTGCCTAGCATCCTTAGCGTGCACCTACTCTACTACTGTACCAAAAAATAGAATGAAAGGGGGGGGGGAGAGAGAGAGAGAGAAAGAGAGAGAGAGAGAGAGAGAGAGAGAGAGAGAGAGAGAGAAAGGAAAAGACTGTTCAAATATTTTCCCATAGTACCTCAATAGGAAATGTAGCTTTTTGCAATGTCTGAATCGTTTTTGTTATGGTGCTTTTAAACACCAAGATAACCAATTATCTGATAATATATCCCTTCATTGAGGAAATTTTTTATCCATTCGATTCTTTTTTGTTTATTAGGATTGGCTTTTTTTTTTTTTACTTCTGCTTCTGTTTCTTTCTGGAAGTGTACTATCTAGGTTTTCAAAATTTTGGTTGCAGGAGCTTTTATGCTCTTAAAAAATTAATGAAAAAAATTAATGAGTGTTCCAACAGGCTTTTATTTAAAAGTGTCAATTCAGCTGGGAGTGGTGGTGCATGCCTTTATTCCTAGTGCTTGGGAGCCTGAGACAGGAGGAGCACAGGTTTAAAACCAGTCTCAACAACTTAGCAAGATTCTGTTTCAAGATAAAAAAAAAATAGGACAGGATATAGCTCAGAGGTAGAACAACGCTGGGTTCAATCCCTAATACCACAGTAAATAAATGAATAAATAAATAAGTAAATAAATAATGTGCCAATTCTACCAATACATGCCATATTATAGATATACACAAACAAATCCGTCACATTTGCTAATGTGACATTTGTATCAGTCAGCATTCCTACAGCTAAAAGATTGACCGAGTAGCTTAGAGGAAAGAAGATTTCTATTCTTATAGTTTTAGGTTCAGTACATATGAGGCTGGGGACCCTGGATCTCAGGGCATGGCTGCAGGGAGCAGAGAGAAGGAGAGTACAAGGGCTGTGCTCACATCATGGATGCTGAAAGCAAGAGAAAGAGCAGGGGGAGGAGAAACCATATATATAATCCAATCCCCAAGGCACACCCCAGGGACCCACCCCAGTCACAACCTACTGGTCAAGGTCACAACTCAGATAAACCCATTACAATGGATTTATCCACTGCTGGGATTACATCCCTCATAACTCAACTATATCAACCCTGAATGTTAATAAAAGAGCGCTTTAGGGAACATTTTATATCTAATTATTACAACACCCAATCTCATGAGAAACATTGCGTAAGTATCGGGAAGCTGTTCAGCTCACAGCGGTAGACATAAGTTTTCCAAAACTCTAATTCTCACTTGAAAGCTCAGATTTTTATCATTAAAAATAAATATTGCCAGTTATTTCCCTTGATGCCAGTGGCTCAGTTTATTCAGTTTTGAGATGATATATGCCAAATCTCTGTGTTTGAATAACCATGGTTTGTCTGTCATTCTTTCTAATATGAAGGACACACAGTGGAGAAAATGGGTAGCATGGTTTGCAACTCAAATAATCACAGAAATAATTTATCTTGAGTTAGCCACTGCATCTCTCAGCTTAACACAAAATGTCTAAAAATAGGATGAGACTGAAAGGTTAAGACATACTGATTTTTGATTGCACATCAAGAGCATGCTGGAGTCTGACTCCTGTTGGTGTTGGTTGGGGGAAGATGCGGTAGGTTGGAGTTCAATGACTGCTGGCAGTCACACTGTGGCTTTGGCTCATCAGCTACCATGGCTTCTGCAGGGTCAGTGGAAATGTCAGCAGAGTTGTTCTGGAATACACTATGGGATTCACAACAGTTATTCAGTACTTTAAATATTTCAACACCACTTTTATTTTGTGTGTGTGTATGTGTGTGTGTGTGTGTGTGTGTGTGTGTGTGTGTTTGTGTGTTAAGTACTCACATATTAAGAAATATTTTCCAATAATTATTTGATACTTATATTGAATAAGTACAACCAAAAGGGCCAGTCTTGTCATGTGGATCCATTTGGCCATTTGTTAGGCAAAGTGTGTTATGTTAATGAGATGTTAATTCCAGACTTTGCCTTTGCAACACATTTTTCTTTTAAAAAAACCAAGGAGTTACTGTGTTATGGGAAAGTGGCATTGGTACTCTTGTTGGGTTTTCATCCAGCAGGTATCCAGCATAGTGTACCCTGGTGGTCTGGTGCAGTCCTCCAGCCACATCCTTGTAAGGTGTGCCCTGGATGTTTCACTTCTGATGTGCCAATTTGGTCACAATAATAGGGGGAGCTTAAAAAGTTCATTACATCTCTGTTTAGCATATTTAATTATTATTATTATTATTATTGGTGGTACTGGGGATTGAACCCAGGGGTGTTCTACCTCTTTGTTACACTCCCAACCCTATTTTATTTATTTATTTATTTGTTTATTTAGAAATGGGATCTCACTAATTTGCTAAGGGCTTCATTCAGTTGCTGAGTTGTCTGGCCTTGAATGTGTGATCCTCTTGCCTTAGCCTCCCAAGTACTGGGATTACAGATGTGGGCCACCACGCCCAACTAAGTTGCCTTTTCTTTAAACTGAATGGCTGACCTCAAAAATGATGCTGTAATCCATCTAGAATGATAATATTATTTAAAATATCTATTGCATAAGATTCAACATCTAAAAAGCTAGTAGAAGAAGATTTTCATCATTACTTAATTTTTATATATAGTTTTACCTATTTTTTTTCTAGTACACTACTTCCTTTCATGAGTCAGAGAACTTCCTGGTAAATAAGCTTTGACTTTTTGATCATCTTTAACATAGAGGAGCTACTGTGGACTGAGAGAAAAAGTCTTAAAATTCCTCCTAAAGTCAATGATCAATTCTTAAATTTAAGGAAAATACAATACAAGTGAATTATCTCGTATTTTGCAATAATGAATTACTAAAACCTAAAATTCAAAAGTATGAGTAAAAATTTGGAAATGTTTTCCAAAAAAAATACTTTGCAAAACAAGGCTGATATTTTCTTCTTGTGATTTTGCAATACAACTAAGAAAATTTTCCAGACTGCAAAATCTGGAAAGTTATCTATTGAATAGCGATGAAGCAAAGAAAATTAGGAGGTACAACTGAAGATAATAGCCCCAGGTAGGAGTATTGAAAACAAACTGGATTAACTTTTGAAAATGCACCTGTATCTGCTCTAAGTATACTATATTTAAAAACTCTAGAAGACACATGAATACATAAGCACACATTCTATTGATGGTCAGAGTGGTGGTGTCTTCATGTGACCTGTAGAAAACTCAACTCCACATTAAGAGAATGCTTAGGGGTAACTGTGTCAACATCCTTTGGAGGGGAATGATGCAGTTGAAACTGAAATGAAAATTCACCTACTGAACAGGAAACTTACCTTGTGACTTCGTCTGTGTAGTATTATTATAAAGTTTCCTGGTGCTGAATACTGACAGCAGGGAAATGGGATCTTCTTTCTTAAAGGACACAACAGTTCAAACACCCTATTTTTATAGGTTAGGAAAGTGAGAGCAACACTTAAGCAAACAAACAAACAAAAAACAACAACCAAAGTGAGTATCCCAAAGTCACAGCTAGAGGAGTGAGTGAGAAGCTGATTCAGCTCAATTTTTATTCAGTGTATTATTTATACAATGAAAAATAACCAAAAATCTATGTATGGTTCTAACACAGTATAGAGTGCCCTTAAAATTCTTTTAGGGTGCATATACAAAGAAGTACATGCCATTTGAACTCTCATCCAAAATAATCTTCATTTACCATGCCCAGGAACATTGTTAACCTCTACTTAAACAAGAAAACGCTCAGCTTTTGTCTCAACGAACATTGACCCAGTTGCACATGGGAAAGAATAGGAGCAAGAAACAACTTTACAAGTTTTTTTTCAGGCCTCAAGATTTGAGAGGGTGGGGTACAGGAGAGGAAGTCTTCCCCTTTGTTTAATGATCTAGTCTTATTTAATCTCTCCCTCTCCTGGCTGCATTTTCTCTGTTTATTCACTCTGCTCACATTGCAGTAATTTACAGGTTAACCAGGATAATGAACATTCTTTGGCAGGCACATGCTGTTCATCAAGAAACATTCAATTCCTTTGGAAAGGTCCCCAGGAGTGGTATAGCTCCATCCTATGGTGGTTCCATTGCCAGTCTTCTGAGGAACCTCCCCACCGATCTGCAGAGCAGCTGCACTCACTTGCAATCCCACCAACAGTGTATAAATATTCCTTTCCCCCCACCTCCTTGCCAGAATTTATTATTGTTTGGATTCTTGATGACTGCCATTCTAATTGGGGTTAGATGGAATCTCAGTGTAGTTTTGACTTGCTTCTCCCTGATTGCTAATGATGTTGAACATTTTAGTCAGAATATTATAGTGATGCATGTGTATCCATGTTTATAAAAGCACAATTCACAAGTGCCAATTTATGGAACAAGCCTAGGCATCCATCAACAGATGAATAAATTATGAAACGATGGTATATACACACAGTGGAATTTTATTCAGCCACAGAGAAGAATAAAATTAAGTTATTTGTAGGAAAATGGATGGCACTAAGTGAGATTAAACAGTCATGGAAAATGAAGCGCCATATGTTTTCTCTCGTATGTGGAAGCCAGGGAGAAACAAGGAAACTAAAGTGACTCCAGATAAGAAGGAGAGGCCCCAGTGAAGATATGGAAGGAGTCTAGGGGAGGGAAGTAGAGGAAGGGAAAGGAGACTTGATGAAGGAAAAACTTCAAATAATGCTATGTACATATGTGAAATCATCAACACCATTCTCCATATCAGGAGCAGGAAAGGGGAGGGAGCAGGGTGGGATTCAGCAAGAAACTCACCAAATGCTGTGTGCCTGTATGTTCCAATCACTCTGAACCTCACTATGATGCAAATTACAATGCACCAGCAAATGTATATGAAAATAAATAAGGGACTCAGAGAAAAACAAACAAACATTCACTGGACTGGGGATGGAGTTCAGTGGTTGAACACTTGGCTAGCATGGGTGAGATCCTGGGTTTGATAGGCAGCACCACCACAAAAGGGGGAAAGAGGAATCCTCTGTTTTCATTCTCCCTGGGAGGCAAAGAACATCTTTTCAATCATAACATGGTTGGTGACTTAGGGTAGCTACTTCATCAAGCCACACTCATTACTCCTCCCTGTTCCTGGGCCCCTTTCTTTCCTTGAGAAATCCCAAAGAATAAATGAGACAGTCATGTAAAATCCTCAGCACGGTGCTTGGCACACACTACGCAGTTTTTTTGCTCTATTATTGCCTCTTTTCCATGAAAATACAAAGGCTACTACTGTCATCTCTCCACAGAGTCAGTATGACATATGCATGATTACACAGAAGTAGTTTTACTTTTCCTGTGTCATAACTTTTCTGACCTCAGCAAATCGTTATCTATTCTTCCTGTTACCTGGTTTCATATATCTTAGATTCATATTTATGTATACACACTCCACTGTAACATGTCTGACATTCTGCGTTCAGAATTTATATTAAGTCATAAACATGTCACCTCTGTGAAATAACAGAATTCCAAGAATCTATTAAAACATTTATGTGTAACATTATGCTATAATATCCAAATTGCAGTGTTTATTTTTCTCTGGTTATGAGATGTATTCTTCAATGCATGGGACTAAAATGTACTTAAGTCAAGAATTCCATTATAAATACTTAATAACAATATATGGATGAAACAATTGCTTGTCAGCTTTGATTTATAAGTCATTTTCAGGCACAATATCTAACAACAATCCAGACTTTGATTGCACATTATTAAACCAGACTTCCAAACTTGGCTAAGTTACAAGTCATTATATTTTTGGTTTGAAAGACTTCCATGGCTGCCAACAGACACATGCTATATAGAAGATACTTTAAACCAGACAGCACATTTTCCCTGATGGTATCGTTTTGTAACATCCAGGATAAGTTTAGCTCTTCAACAATGAATGTTGAAGTGAATGTCATTAAATTGGCCAATTTTCTGTCCCATTTTGTAGTTTCAAACTCACTAACTGAAAATTCCTTTTGTCTCTTTCCAACAATGCAAAAGAATCTCTGCAGCAAAGACACACACTTGTTGTGACTGGGAGGCTGGGAGGTGTTTTGGCAAAGAGTAAGCAATGGCATGTGGTGGGGAAGGCGGCATTTTATCAGGGGAATGGTTGGGATGAGAGGACCTTTCATCAAAACTGTCCTCTCTTATGGGCCAATTGTCACGTTATTCTGAACCACAGGAGCTGGGCAATCCTCAGCTAGTTCCTATTCGTCTGGTAGGTCCAAGTTGCTAAAGCAAAGAAAGCTAAAGCTTTTGGCAGGCAGGAAGGAAGACTGCCCTTTGCAGGTTGTAATGAAGGAGATGCTCTCCTGTATTTGTCAGCTTTCCATCACTATAATGAAATACTTGAGACAGGCTAACTAAATAAATAAAAAGAGGTTTACTTAGCTTACACTTTTATAGTCTGAAGGTCCAAACAGCATGGTGCAGGTTCTGACAGTCCCCAAGGGAGGGCAGGAACACTTGGGAGAGGATCAGTCACATCCCTAAAAGGAAGCCAGAGAGATCAGGTCCAGGCTTCTGTAACAACTCCAAGAAACCAATATTTTCTTTTGACCTGAGAACTTCCTTTTAGGCTCCATCTCTAAAAGGCTACAAACCACTTCCCACTACTGTCATCTGGGGACCAAGAAGCCGCCCCAGAAATCTTTGGGGGCACACTTAAACCATAATCAAAGCTTGGCTCTGTGGCTGCACAGAGTAACTCTCTGGTGCAGAGGCTGAAGAACCCAGACATTGCCAATCTAAGTCTATGTCTGTGGCTTTTTATTGAATCCTAACCTCTGTACGTGCATGGGTCCCAACAACCCCATTTCATATATGCGGGAATAGAGATCTAGAGAGAGAAAATGCTCTTTATCTCCCCAGTGACGATTCTAAGATGCGAGCAGCAGAAAGGACTGGCAGCCCTTAGCTGTGGGCTGACCTCTGTCTTGCCTCCTGGCCCTGGTGAATAGGACAGAGTCCAACAACTGTTACTCTGTCCACATGAAGAAAAGTCCAAGGGGGTTAAGGCAAGTAGTAGGGAGCTGATGACCTGGAACCATGTGCATTCTTACTGCCTTCTAGATAAGTGTTGAATAGCCATTTTCCAGCAGAGGTGAATATATTTTGCCTTCGTTTATCCAGTGAGCATAGACATTAACACAAATGGCTGTGTGCTTCATTCTTACACACGAACACACATCAATATTGACTCACTGATAAAGGCGCCTTAAAAAGTCAAATTTTGTTCTACTATCCAGTTTGCTTTAAGTGGGAATTCCGAAAGCCAATGTTGTAATAGGACTAAAGTAGTAATCTCTTGCTCTGTGTAAACTTTGAGCTGACTTTGAGAAGTTGACACATCGAATGCTTGTTACCAGAAAAAAGTTTTACTTTAAACAAATTGGCGTGTTGTGGTATGGATTTCGAATGTCCCTTCAGGCTTCACAGAGATAAGGCTGCCGTGTTGGAGTCAGGAGGGACATGCTTGATGGGGAGGGGTCCCTGAGGATGTGGCCTTGGGGATTATATATGGTTCCTCCTCCTCTGGCTCACTTGCTCTAGCTTGCTCTCTCTGTTTCTGCTTCCAGCCTCTGTGAGGTGAGAGCTTGTGTTCTCTCTCTGCTTCTTGTGGCCATGTTCTGAACTCTGCCGACTTCACCTCACCTAACATGGACTGCACCTGAACTATACAGACCTGTGAGCAAATAAATATCCCTTTAAGTTATCGTGGTCAGGTTTTTGGGTCATAACAACGAGACTGTAGACTGAAACATGGTGGAAATTCAGTTTACTAATAGAGCTTCATGCCTCTATCGTGTCTTAAAGTTCCTGGACATCTTTCCGATAAATTATTCCAATTAGGTAGTTAAAGTAGGTGTTTAATTTGTTGTTTTTCTTAAGAATATAGACAACAAGGATCTTGAAAGGAAATGATTTATTCTATGGTTATGTGACCAGTAATTTTTCACATGGCATTTAGAGTCATAACTTAGACCCTGAAATCTTAATCTTAATCAATATATTCTACCATGATATGTAGCCTAGGTAGTGTAATTAAAATTAAGAGTAGACACTTTGATTTTTAATTAGTCATGAGTTTCTCAGTTTCCTAGAAGAATTATGCCATGAACTAACATATAAGTGGAAAGAAATTAAGTCATATCATATGAAATAGTGAAAATGTAATGCTCTCCTTTTAATCTCTTTTATTTTGAAAAACTTATTTGCTGTCAGTGTTGGGTAGCTGTGGGATTTTTCTTCAACCAGGAGGTGTCTGCTTCTAAATCTTTACATGCTGATTCCCTGTTGAAGAGAGAGTTGGAATAAGTCATCATCTGAGAATGGCCCTAAGTGGATGGTCTGCTCTTTGCACAGTGTAGGGTACAGGCTAGTGAGCAGGCTCCACGTGCAAGGCTCTCTTATGAGAGTTCCAGCTGTATTCACTTACCTAGTTTTCATGCACAGCAAAGTTATGACGTAATCTCTGTTATCATTACATTTTAGAAATGGGTTCTGAGGCTCATCAAACTTAATTAGGGAACTTGCCCATATTGTCGGACCAGTAAGTGGCAGTGCTTGGGTCTGAGCCCAAGGTGTTCTTGATCCATAGTCCATCCTGTTGATTTTGATACTACTACACAATCTAGCCAGTCACAATGCTGTGACAATACACCTACAAAAACACTGAACTTAGAAAAAGATCCCAGTTCTTCTTTTTCATTTCACAAATGGTTTTCTATATCAATTCTGATGATAGAAGTTAATTTTAAGGTTCATAAATATACAGGTCTGAAATTAAGGAGGGTCTTATCTTTTAATATGTCATGTTTAATAAGAATGTCTTGCTAAATTATCAAAAGAGAGGGGGAGACAGACATAGAGAGATAGAGATAGGTCCAGTCAGGGGATAGAGGAGGAGTAAAAACCTCAAGGAGTAGAGAAGGGCTCCTAACCTTCTGTGGCCACATGTGAGAGCATCATAAGGAGCTTGTTTGCCTGCAGAAAACACAGTGTCTAGTTGGTGGGAAATCAGACCCCTGAGGTGGAGCAACCCTGCACAGCAGGTGTGTCTGAGACAGCCTCTAGGAAAGAGGGCTACAGAGAGAAAGAGTGGCTAGCAAGGAAGGCAGACCAAATGAATGCTGCAGCAGGAGGGACCTTCTTGAGGAAGCCAGGGTCTGGCAGGATGAAAAGAAGGAAACCTGCCAGAGAGGGAGAATGGAGATGATGATAGAGACAGAGAGGTGTGGTAACATAGTGATTGGAAATGGTACAGAGATTTTCCCCAGAGAAATGAAGGCTTATAAGGAGACAAGGTTAAAGTTAAATTGGTTATGGGAGCCAAACTGAGGAGAGCACATTAATTCTATTGAAGTTTGGGAGTATAGAACGAAGAAAACAAAGAGCAATTGAATGTCTACCATGAGGCAGTCATGGTACTGGGTAAATATAAACTCATTTATCTCCCATAGGCTTTAAATCCGATAAGCTCACCCTCATTTTACAGAAAAGAAAGCTGAACCTCAAAGATGAAAATTAACTTGCTCCGGTCATTGCCAATTAGTAAGAATCATACATTTCAAGATCCACTGATGCATGGACTTTTGCATTGCCAGAAGTTTAGAGATTATAACTTGGGGAAGATGTATGTTAGTACAACAAGTTCCTTAGAAATATGACCAGACAAGAATCAACTGCTTTGGATGCTGAATTTTGAATGCATTTCTAAGAAATGTTGCTGCTGCTTCACAATTTGAAAATGGCCTATGAAAATGCCAAGTTATTTCATTTTCTCTTACCTTTGCAGGAAAGTTCCTCTGGCAGCCTTCCAAATGGAATGCATTTTAATTCACAGCCACTGGCTGACTGTTAATAGTGCTTCCAGGGAAGGAACTAGAGGCCAAAATTGTATTCTAGAATTAATTCAAAGTTGTCTGAAAACTTACCTTCCCATAATGAATCAGACCAAGCTGGAAGCATGATAAATTTAATTATAATTGACTTTGTGTGGGTATTGCTAGTCATCTGCATATTCACCAAGTCCCATGGAATAATTTTTCTTACATATTTTAGTGTTAAGACTGAGGAAGGACCAAAGCATGAAAAGGGAACGTAATAGATTTGCCTATAATTAAAAGGTGGGTCACTTTTGGGGGCCAGGCCTCTTACTTAAACTTCCAGACATATTCCACTGGTGTTCCTCTTTCTCCTTGTATATTGACCTCATAACTAGAAGAGACTTAAATCCCTCAGGTTGCAGGGCTTGTGAAATGTGGGCTAGAAGATACAACACACTCCTGACTGCTTAGGAAGGAATTTAAGAAGCCCCCAGCATTTCACACATGATGATCCAAGGTGCTGTTGACCTTGGTTGACAGTCTCTGTTGCTTGGGTGGGTCATGGGGGGCCCAGGTTTTCCATCCCTTCAGTTTGTGGCTCACAGCCTAGAACATGCCAGGGCTGGTTTCCTGAGTGTGGAGTTCCTGGCTCTGAGACCCCAGCTTTCTCACTCATACCTGAGGATGGAGACAGCTGTCTCTGGGCACTTCCCCAGGGGAGCAACGTCAATGTGCCCTCACCCTTTATTGGTCCCATAGCCCCATGTGTCCACACTTTATCCACACACTGACAGTGAGGTTGGACTGGACCTGGTCGGCTTAGATCATTTTAGGGCATGCTTGCAAATCAGAGTGAATTTCTGAATAAATATACAAACATAATACCTTAGACAAAGTAAGGGCTGTGGGAGGGATGGCTGGTTAAATGAGAGAATGATAAGCTAATGAGTGGGTCGAATCCAGTTCTAATAAGTCACCTGATACGATGGCCCCATAAATACAATTATAGTTTTTCCAGAAGGAGTGAATGAGGACATAGATCCTGGATACACAATAAAAGTATGTGCCTGGGTCTGTCTCTGCATGCATACAACTGAATGAGTTATTAAAGAGAAAAAGATTGCTGGGTGTGATGACACACACCTGTAATCCCAGTACTTGGGAGGCTGAGACAGGAGGGTTGCAGATTTGTGGCCAACCTCAGCAATTTAGAGATACCCTGTTTCAAAATAAAAATAAAAAGGGGCTAGGGATATAGCTCAGAGGTAGAATGCCCCTGCGTTCAATCCCCAGAGTAGAGGGGGATTGGGAGAGGGAGAGGGAGAGGGAGAGACAGAGACAGATACAGAGAGACAGAGACACACACTAACTAGTACTATTTATTTAACTACTTTTGGTGGTGGTGGGAAAGTTGGGGCTTCACCAGGTAGGAATAAAGGTCGAGGCTGGGTGTGGGGCTGGTGGTACACACCTGTAATCCAAGTACTTGGGAGGCTGAGACAGGAGGATTGTAGTTTCAAGGACAACTTCACTAACTTAGTGGGATTCTCAGCAACTCAGGGAGATCCTATTTCAAAACAAAACGTATAACAGGCTGGGAAGTGTAGCTCAGAGGTAGAATGTCCCTAAGTTCATCGTTTAATCTCCAGCACCACACACACACACACACACACACACACACACACACACACACACACACACACACACTAAAGCATAATGCCTGTCTTATGACTTGAGAATCCTAGTTGGGTTTTTAAAAGTTTGAGCTTTGGAGAGTGGACAGTGTGTGGGGAGAGGGGTATAGAGAGGGGGGAGTTTCTGTGCTTCTGGTCCATTGAAGGCTCTTGAACTCTCTAGAACTGAAAAGAGTTTTCGGAACTGAGGCAGCAGGAGGGAAGGGTGAGTGTCCCTGCCCTCGGGACTTGAGATGACTGGTGGATTCTGTACATCTGGGATGTGCTGAGTAGAAGGGTGCTATGATGGCGTGAACACAATCAGGAAGCTGAAGTCTAAGGGCTGTGATAAAAATCCATGGTTGCACAGAGGTATGAAGCCCTTGATTCTCCCAGGACACATGGGCTCCTCTGTCTAGAACTATGACATCAAGAAGCCCCCACGGACTTAGTTGAGATCTGTCCCCAAGTCTTGTGGGGTAGAATTTCCCAATTACCAGCAAGTTGAAGGTCTAGCAGATTTAACTGCAGTGAAATGAAGAAACGTGAGGACTTCTCCTACTCCATGTGACAAGATGCACCTGTAACTGGTTTTATTCTTTTATTCCTGGTCTAGTGGAGATACGCCCAGTGCCAGAAACAAAGGTTCTTGCTGACTGGTCTGGTGTGTGCCCAGCATTTTTCTTCTGACCACCAAAGTCATAGTGGCTTCACATTTACCAAGTAGTACATACCTCATCTTATTCCATTTCCAAAGCAATTTTTAAGGAGGACTAGAGTAAAGGTAATCACACTTATACTTAAAAATGTATAAATAAAAGGTGCCTGCTCAAAATTCATTATTTTTTTGTACTTACTTGAAGGTTAAGAAGGCTGAGACTCCTTGATTTGTGCCAGAGACAGAGAGAAGGTTTGAGCTCAGGCTATTGAATCCCATGGATAGATTTTTGTTTTGTTTTGGTTTTTCCCTCACTTGGCATATTTTTCCTCTGTAAATTTCTTTTTTAATTCTAGCAAAAAAGAAATACATTTACATAAAGTTAGAAGATTAATTTTTATTACTTTTATAACTATAATGAATTTCCTTGTTACTTACGACTCCCCAGATGTTCCACTTCTAATGTCTAATTGGCAATTTTACATTTATTGTTGATAAAACTCAGGTGTGCCATATAAAGTGAACTTTTGAAGGAGGAAATAATCTTTCCTCCCACATAAATTTGTTGTTTCCTTTATAGAGTTTTAGTCTTCTATGCACTTTTTATTTTTATCTCAGTAATATTCATTTCATTTAGTGGTCTTTTTATTTTATTTTGGTAGTGGGGATTGAATCCAGGGGCATTCTGCCACTGATATACCCTCCACCCCAGTCTTTTTATTTATTGTTTAATTCTGAAACAGGATCTTACTAAATTATTCAGGTTGTCCTCAAATTTGCAATCCTCCTGCCTCAATCTCCCAAATACTGGGATTACAGGCATATACCGTCTCATCTGGTTCCATTTTTTAAAATAACACAAAGTATTATATGGTCCTTTCTAGGAACAGTATTATCTTAATTTTTGCTAGATTTATTAGTATGAGTGTAAATTGCTCTGGAATATATTTTGCTCATTTTTTTCTCACCATTTGCAAGAGATGCAGTAATTTACTCTCTTACATATAACTCGATGACAATAGTTCTCTTCTAAAGATTTCATTTCATGATAATTCATCATTCAGTGGCCTGGTATAGGAATGTGTAATGATTTGCATAGGGTACCCAAGGCAGACTATGTAACGAATTAAATAGGAGAGAAAGTCTCCCCGCCAAACACACACACACAAAGGCACATCAATATGGTATTCACTTTGTGGGAAAAGGCTGTCAGTGGAAGGAATTCCTTGCACACCGCATGATGGCGTCTCATCTTGCCCTCATTGAAGACTCTCATCCTGAGCTTTCCTGGCTTACTTTGGAAAGTCATATGCGATCCTGAAGGAACCATAGTTTCCAACACTTACCAGTTTATGTAGGTTATATAAAAGATGGTCATGTTGAAGGACTTGCTCCGGGAGCAAGAAAATAACTTTAAAATTGCTATGATTTATTTATTTATTTATTTATTTATTTATTTATTTATTTATTTATTTATTGGCGGTACTGGGGATTGAACTCAGGGGCATTCTACCTCCAAGCTATACCCCCAGCCCTATTTTTTTATTCTTTATTTTGAAACCAAGTCTCACTAAGTTGCGGAGGGCCTCACTAGGTAGCTGAGGCTGGCCGCGAACCCGGATCCTCCGGTCTCAGCCTCCCCAGTGCTGGGATTACAAGCGTGCGCCACCACGCCCGGCTTAAAATTGCTATGATTTACTATGCACCGGCATAAGGATTTCTCTGTAGAGTATGCAATGGAGAGCCAGTGAGCAGCCAAGCCAGGGATTTAGGGATCACATGGCGTCATCTCTGTCCCTGGGTTTTCTTCAGGGTTCTCAGAGCTAGACTTTATTTTCTCTCAATTCCCAGAAACTTGTCAGCCTTTAATATATCTTTCTATGTTTGGAACTCATATAACTTGTCTCAAATTGGAGGCCTCGGTGAATTGAAGGACACTGGTGACTTTAATGAACAATTATAGTTACAAGTATTAAATAATCTACTAGAGATATAAATTATAGATATAAAATCATATTTGTAGCTTAAGTAGCTTTATTCAAATGTAGATAGAAATATTTGACTAAGATACTATAAGCATCTCAGCCTCACCATGTCCAAAATGTCGCTCTCCACTTCCCCACCCAAATATGTCTTCCTTTCATAAGTCCTTCCTGGAATAATGGCAACTCCATCCACCTCTTTTTCCAAGCCTTAGATAGGAGTTTCCAGGAATCTCTGATTCCTTCCTTTTCTTAACAGATATGCCTCCTCCTTTCTTTGACCTCTTTTTTCTTCTGCATTGCACTTGCCCTGTTTTATAAAAATAAAATAGGGCCGGAAGTGTAGCTCAGAGGTAGAATGCCCCTGGATTCAATCCCTAACACCAAATAATAACAACAACAACAACAATAATAATAATAATAATAATAATAATAATAAACTTTGATATGCTATTATTAAGTGAAGTCCATACTTACTTAGATTTCCTTGGTTTTTGCTTAATGTCTTTTCCAATAACAGGATACTATGTACCATTTAGTATTTATATTTATTTTTTATTTAGATTATTGTGAATGTGACATTTTCTCGTATTTTCTTTGTATTTTCTGAACTAGACAATTTTACAGAATACTTCTTAGGCATATTGTAAACTATCCTTCTTGTGGAATTCATCTGATGGTTTTCTTATGGTTAGACAGGAATAATGAGCTTTGGGGAGGAAGATGACAGAGTAAATGTTACTTTTATCAGATCGAAGGTGCATGCATTAGACACAATTTAGACATTGACCTTGATCACCAGTCTGAAATTAGTGTGTTCAGTTTCTCCACTGTAAAGTTATTCCTTCCCTCTGCCCCTTCCATGAGGCAGTCTTCGGAAAGAGGCAAATATTTCCCCTCAAATGTAAGCAGTGTGGAGTAATGATTCTGTTCCTCCAGAGTGAGGCATATATAGTTCATTTGAAATTCTGAACCAAATATTTGTGTCTTATCCCCCTTTTTTTATTAATTTGGGACACTATGATGTAGTTTTCTTTTCTTGTGATGTTTATAGTTTTGGTGACAGGGTAAAACTGGCCTCACAGAATGGAATGGGAAATGTTCCTCTTAGTTTTTGGTACATTTTATGAAGGACTGGTATTAATTCTTCTTAAATGTTTGCTGGAATTCAACAATAAGCATCTGGGCCTGCATTTTTTCTTTGTGGGAAGTTTTAGAAATTAACTCAATATATTAACTTATTATAAACCTATTCATATTTTCTGTTTTTTCCCATGGGTCACTTTTGGTTGTTTGTGTCTTTGTAGGACTTTGTCCATTTCTTCCAAAGTATCTAATTTCTTGGCATACAATTACTCATAATAGCCTTTTACAATCCTTTTTGTTTCTGTGTAGAGGTAACATCTTCTCTTTGGTTCTTTATTTGAATATTTTCTCTGCTTCTTATTTAGTCAAGCTACAAGCTTGGCACTTTTTTTTTTTTTTTTAAGAACAGAACACTTTGGATGTTGTTGGTTTTTCTTTATTTTTTTTAGTTCTCTGTGTGCTTAATTTCTGCTCTAGATTTTATTATTTATTTCTTTCTCTTTTTATTATCTTATCTTATTTACATATGAAATTATATTGTTGGTTTACTGTCCTTATTTATTATTATTATTATTATTATTATTATTATTACTATTATTATTATTATTGGTAGTAGTAGCAGTAGTAGCATTGTGGATTAAACCTAGAGACATTCTACCTCCAAGCCACACACTCAGCCCTTTATATTTTTTATTTGGAAACAAGATCTTGCTAGGTAGCTGAGAGTCTCACAATTGCTGAGTCTGGTCTTGAACTTGTGATCTTCCTGTCTCAGCCTCCTAGATACTGGAGTTGCAGGAGTGCACCACTATGCCTGGATGCAGTTCTTCTTTTTTAATGTAGGTGCTTAGAGCCACAAATTTCTGAGTACTGCTCTTGTTGAATGCCTTATAGCTTCTGATAGGATGGATTATTTCATTTTAATTCCTCTCAAAAGTATTTCTTTCTCGTTTATTTATTTTATTGATGCATTGTAATCATATATTTTGATGCAGTTCAGGATGATAGAGTCATACATGCACACAGCACTCATTGAGCCCCACCCCAGTCCCCACCCCATTCCCTCTCCCTCCCCACCTTCCCATGAGCAACACTGATTGGCATTGATAAATTTGTCTATGTACATCATGTCCATTGAAGTATTTCTTAATTTTAGCTGTGTGAAATAACAGTTTCTTTAATTAATACTGTTTGGAAAACTGGATATCCACATTAAAAAATGAAAGTAGACCCTTATTTCATACCATTTACATGAGTCAATTCAAAATGGATTAAAAACTTAGACATAAGTTGTGTTTTATTCTTCGACCCACTGCCTACTTAGGAGTATCTTTTCTAGTTTCCACATATGTATACATTTCTAAAACTTCCTTCTAATATTGATTTCTAATTTCAATGCAATAGGATCAGAAAACATACTTTCTATCACTTTTGTCTTTAGAGTATCATTTCAACTCTTTTAAACTCATTGAATCTTGTTTTATGGTTTAATGTTGCCTATTCTGTAAAACCCTCCATATGTACTTAGGAAAAAATGTTTCCTGCTGTTGAAGGGTGGAGTATTGTGCAGATGTTTATTAGACCTAGTTGTTTAATTCTGCTGCTTAAGTCTTTTACTTCTTTGAGCATCTGCCTACTAATTCTATGCATATTGAAATAGAGTATTGAACTCTGAGGGACAAACCTAAGGAAGGAAATAACTAGGAAGAGTCTATCTGCCCAATCCACATCTAATCATCCTTGCTGATGAGAATATCTCTGTGGCTTGGTCCTCCCTCTCACTCAACAACGCACAGCAAGAGCAGCGACCCCTCACCCACCAGTGGTGCACCTTGCTGAGGTTCCACAGGGGAGAATTGGCAGACAGGAAACCAACTCTGGGTGCATGTGAAACCCACAGGAGGTTGTGCCATGGGTACAAGGTGAAAACCCTTCTTCTTCAGGGACTCTCAAGTGTCCTTAGTATTGTTGCAGCAGACAGAGAGGAAGTGTCTCCGGTGTCACAAAGAATGACAAATTAGAGTAGCTTTGAGCTGAGTAACAGTAAGTTCAACAGTGTGGTGTGAACACACAATTCCTTTGGCTTCTCGGCTTCTGTCTGTACCCTTCTGCACATATTTAAACTTCTGTGCAGTGACAACCCAACTGCCTTTCTAACTAAAAACGTACAGATGTCCTTTGTGTAACTGAACAAGTTCTCATCCTTTCCCTGACACACAATTGTCATTGTATTTCCTATTGGCTGTATTAATTACTCCTCAAATTCCATTAGGACACCATTCAATATTCCATTATGTAAAGACTATATACCAGCCAACCACTTGTATATAAAGTAAAAACCAAAAGGAGAGAGAATATATTTAATCTATACTAATTTTGTATATATTAAATATGAGAAAATATACAAATGCCTGATTATCCTCATTTTTAATAATAGTCACAAAGTTGTAGATGGGATCTTTGTTGGTCTTTTTTGGTTTTCCAATAATCATTTCTCATTTTACTTGTCTGTGGCAATAACCAAAGCTGTGTTCCCTGTCTAGTGGAACAGCCCAAACCTTCACTAGTATATAAAACCTTCTTAGTACATAAAAGAGTTCTACTATTTCAGTCAACTATGTTTACCATTAACTTCTCATGGTGGATATGGAAGAACAAAGCATCCACCTTGCAAACCCTTCTGTGTTCTAGACTGTCTTCCTTGCCCTTCATTGTGAAGCAGCAATGGACTTTTCCTTAATAATAAGGACCAATCACTCCAGCCAGCAAAGTTAGTTCATTCTCTCTCTCGGTTCAGTGGCATCAGAAGACCAAATGTCCAGAAGGTGGTCTCATTTTCCAGTTCAGTGAGCTATTATTGCATCTCCTGGTGGAACCATCACCCTTTGGGAAATACGACTTCAAAACAGTGATGCTCAGTATCTCTGGAACAACTGACTCAGCTGTTCCTGAGTTAGCTTTTAGAAGTAATTTTGAGAGGAGACATAAAATTCTCAACCCTTAATTCTTAGACTCATCATTCTGGCTCTGGAGACGAAGCACCATATGGTAATTTCTGATTGAAAAGATGTATTGGCATCCTCTTGGACAGAATATCATTCTTAGGGTGTTCTGCTCAAACTGGTGGCCAGAGTCTCCCGTAAGCCATCCCACCATTCAATTAGGCCGTGTGCTTCCCGATGATGAGATATGTAATACAACCAGTTAATTTTGTGCACAGAAGCCTCTTGCTGTACTTACTGCTATGCAGCTATGCAGTGAGTTCCTGAGAGAGGTGAGGGTTTGCAGAAGATCATGAGAGAGAAGGATTCTGTGAGCCTATGAATGGTGGTGTTAACACAGCAAACCAACATCAAGAATTTGTCTACTCCAATGAGGATGCTTGTATCATTAGGCACACATGTTTTATAAATATGGAGTTGAACACTCTTGAACTTGTTTTCCTTTTTAAACATTGTACATGTTCCATGCAACAAGTTGCTAGGTATTCCTCATCGTATTAAGTGGCTCTCTGTGGTTTCCATGTTGAGAACATGTTGCCCTTGTTTATGAGCAGTTAGGTGGTTTCCCAGTGTTGTTGTTACAAACAAGAATCCAATGGCTGTCTTTGTGAGTGTATCTTAAAACATTTTCTGTAAGTTAAGTTACTGGATCCAAGCTTGTGATTTGATTGCTAAATTATTCTTCAAGAAGTTTATCTCAGCTTATATGTCCACTCCATTTCCAAATGCCTTCACTAGTGCTAGAGGGGACTACCTTGTTTATCTTTTCTTTTTTCTTAAATATTTATTCATTTTAGAAGTCAAACTCTTCGGGATGTGGAGAGATGCTGAGAGCATGTGTGTATTTAAATGAGAGAAATTGAGGCCCATTTATACAAATGGTGAGAACTATTTCAAAGAAGAGATGATAGGAACTGCTCATGGGACACTGACATGGTTATGTGCAGTAAGGACATAGAAGTGTTAATTCCCTCTAAGTTAGCTATGGAACGTATGGCCTCCCCCTAAGCTCCCACTCAGTTATTTATGGCAGTCTTCAGAGGGTGTCCTATTGGACAAACATACGAAATGGCTTCATCTTCCTTTAAGTACATTCTCACTAGCCCACGAGCTCTCCCTGCAAAATGCTTGGAGGACCCAGCTGTTGCCTCAGCCTCAGGAGAACACTGAAGACCTATGTATGTCTCAGAGCTTCTTGGCTTCTAGGTTGCAGGCTGGTGCCATACAGAGGCCAAGAGGGAAGGGGGCTTCTCCCAAACATCAGAAGGGATCTGAAGAAAAATGGAGAGAGGAAATCCTTCCAGGGGACCTATAGCACTATAGCTACCAAGGTTCAAGTGTCACTAGCAGACAGATCAGATCATCTGTCAGTCAGGCTTGCACTCGTCCTTTTTCAATCAATTGCTCAGGAGGAATTTCTCCCAAAGCTCCAGGAATGAATTTAAAGAGAGGAAGCAATGCAACAGACACAGTGATGATGGATTCTGAGCCATAGGCTCATGGGGCAAAAATAGTTTAAAAATGTGTCAGAGGTTGCTTAGTGTGGTGGCACACAGCTATAATCCCAGAAAGGCACTTAGCAACTTAGTGTGATCCTGTTTCAAAATAATAAAATAGGGCCAGGAGTTTAGCTAGAGGTAGTATTCCCCTGGACTCAATTCCTGGTACCACCAAAAAGTAAAAAAAAAAAAAAAAAAAAAAAAAAAAAAAAAAAAAAAAAAAAAAAAAAAAAAAAAAAAAAAAAAAATATATATATATATATATATATATATATATATTATAGAAAATCATGGTAACTCATTGATAAAATTGTATAGAACATTTGTCAGTCGAAAATGCTATCAACAACAAAAAAAATCTGAAGTTTAATTTATAAAAGTGAGTTTAAGTAGCCAACACCAAACCATTTCTTCTCTTTAAAACTAATTACCTAAATAAACCCAGTAATGAAGTAGAAAAATATCATACTTATTTCATTAATCTGAGTCTAGATGAATCATATAAAAATGAAACATTGCTCGCATGGAATAAAAGCCTCATTAAGTTTAAAGCCTGGCTTTAATTGCTAAGCCAACCAAAGAAAGAACTTCAAGGAAAGAAAAGAAACACAACCCCCCTTCTCATTTGTGAAACATATTCCTGCTTTCCTGCTGGCCGAGATGCTGCAGCTATGCAACCTGGGAAAAGCTCCTTCTTCTGCAGGAAGGGACAAGCACTATTGCAAATCCAAGGACTGTTAGAAGAGCCACAAAAGATGTATGCCTGTCCCATGCCAGGTTGGGCATGTCCATCAGCACCAACTCACAGGAAGAGGGGACTCGTGTGGATGCTGGCTTAAGTTAGGGAATCATTGGAATAACAATCATTGTTCTGGAAGATAGGAATGCTCAAGTAACTGTTCTTGTTACTGCTTTTCATAGGGTTGTATTTGGGTTAGAGACACAAGGTGCTGTGGTGCAGCGTGCTGCTTTCCCACACCAGCTATCCAGAGGCCGGCTGTTTGTTACATCTGGTTTAAGGAAACTTTGGCAGAATTCAGGTTTTGTGCTTACTTGAAATAGAGTAAGTACTGATGGTTTCCAGACAAAGGAGGTCTGCATCTCCTGTGGGTGGGCGCCTTTCCCAGGATTCAGTCTCCTGACCTACCTGGTTTCTTTGCATTGCTTCTGGTTGGTAGAGAAGCTGCATCTCAGTTCTGCGGTACTTGAGTTTCTGGGTTTGAGACATCCTGAGATGCATTCAACTTCCAACTATTCCTTAAATTCATTTCATTGTCTTTAGATTTTTCTTTTACTCTGGCCAAGAATACACATTTTGTTTTCTCATGAGACCGATTTAATCAACTTTCAGTGTTTTCTGCTTATTTTTTTTATTTTTTACTGATTTTTAATCGTTATAACCATTGCATTTGTTTTGTGTTTCTTTCATCTTAGACGAAGACAATATCTAAAGACTAAAAGTATATAAAACTGTGTTTAAGACTGCTGTTGTCAATGTTGTTTTCCAGCAGGTTAAGTAACTAAGTTTTAAAAGTAATTAACTTGACTCAAATCCTCAACTTCAACTTCTGTACGTGTGCTATTAACACATCACTCCTCTTGTTCCAGGCTAGAAAGTAATTTATGTACCAAAGTCTGATTCAAGGTCCATTAACTCAGAGTTCACAGCAGTCAGACATGCTGTGCTGAACATTATCTCTACAGCCGCTATGAGGAAAGGAGGCTCCAACAAAATAGTAATGGAAGCCGCCGTGGTGGTGCATGCTTGTAATCCCAGTACTTGGGAGGCTGAGACTGGAGGATCTGGGTTCATGGCCAGCCTCAGCTACTTTGTGAGGCCCTCCACAACTTAGTGAGACCCTGTTTCAAAATAAAGAATGAAAAGTAGGACTGGAGGTATAGCTTGGAGGTAGAATGCCCCGGGTTTAATCCCCAGTACTACAAAAAA